>PVJN01041767.1:0-18591 GCA_004026805.1 Lasiurus borealis | reverse complement strand
TAAATGGTGGCAACATTAATGAGGTACAGGGCATTTTAATCATCACAGAACAGCCAAATTTGGGGCCCTCTGCTAAGTGAAGTAATTTCAGAGTGGGGGAAAAAGCGCAGATGTGTTCCCCGAGTTGACAATTTCATAAATATTGTATGACTCAGTCATGATGGATTCCTGACCAACAACTCAAAAGACTAAAAGAAACTTCCTTGATAAGCTTCATTTCTAATAAGGCTGTGGTAAGTTCAGTAGAGAAGAAAATACTTTCCCTTTGGCCTCTGTTGTAAAGTCACTGATTTTGAGAAAAGCAGACCCGTATTGCCTCGTGAGAGGACTTCAGGTTAGCCCCCAACTTTTCTAACAAAGTACTTCTGACACAAACTAAACCAGATTTCCTAAAACAAATGATTATTTCTTCTCATGTGGGTAACTGTATTTTGTTTTACCAAGGGAATTGAACTTAAAAAGTATTCATTCACTTAATAATTGTGTACCTGCTATGTCCCAAACTAAATTGAATATGACTCTCTCTTCTGGGAGCAAATATTCTGAAACCTCTTCCATTCACTATGGAAGGTTCTGTGAGAAGTTTAGAGCTGGTTCAATGAGGAATGCACTGTATCCTCAAGAAGTTTATAATATTCTCAGGAAGAAAAGTCACAGACTTGTGAAAATGAGCTGGAGTTCATGCATTTAGGAGTCTGATTTCACTCCTCATGAATAAGATCACCATTTCAGCCCAAGTGTCTTATAAAGTACCTGGCATGTAAAATATGCTTCATACATATTTATTGAGTGATTAAAAACTTCTCTGACATAATGGACACATGATTCTTTCGATCCAAGACCTCCTCTAGAAGCATGCCATCTTAAGTTCATTCTTCCACAATTACATTTTTCTAGTCATAAAAACCAAAGGGAAGTAAGAATAGCTTGCAATGGTATCTAGGTATCAGCAAAAAAAAGTAATTAGAAAAATATCAACCATGTGTCTTTATGAAAGATTGCACTGGCAACTCTTCACTGCCAAACTACAATCACACAAAAAGCACAGAAAGCTTGTTTTTCTGTAATTAAGAATTCATACTGTTCTAGAAAAGTCTGTAACTGGGACCTGGAGCTGAGCAGAAGCTCAGGTAGGGAACATCCTCGTTTGCACAGGGTAGTCTCTGTTTTAACCTGTTTTCTTGGTGTAATTATTAATAGCACTGACATTCACTCTCAAGAGTGTCCTTGGTTGACAAATTATATAATCACTATGAATATAGGATAAAGCCTGCTGAACCAAAGGTATGAGACAAGACCTCTGGTTAAAAAGGTAAACTGCATCCAGTTTTACCTCCTTACTTTTGTCAGCTATATTCTTCTTTATATGTGGTTAAGATTTTTAGTACTTTCATTTTACAGGTAATAACTATAATTATCTACTGTACTTTGTCTACCTGTTGACTGTAAATTAATAGTAACTGCACTAAGTTATATTGTTGATTATTAAATATTCTGGTTTCCCTCTCTGTGGAAAAAATATTTATCCTTGCTTGTAGTCACATTAGTGCTTTGGCCATTGTGGGTAGAAGTGATAAGTGGCCGAAACCGGTTTGGCTCAGTGGATGGAGCGTCGGTCTTCGGACGGAGGGGTCCCAGGTTCGATTCCAGTCAAGGGCATGTACCTTGGTTGCAGGCACATCCCCAGTAGGGGGCGTGCAGGAGGCGGCTGATTGTTGTCTCTTATCGATGTTTCTGATTCTCTGTCCCTCTCCCTTCCTCTCTGTAAAAAATCAATAAAAATATATATTTTTTAAAAAGTGATATGTGCCATTTCCAGACAGAAGTTTCAAGTGCTAATTTATGGATCACTGTCTCTTTTCCCTTTCCCATGAGATCATAAAGATCATAAAGGTTTCACCTAGTGGCTGCTTCATCAGCTTCATCAGCTTGGTACTAGAGTAAAAGTGACATAAAGCAGGGCTATAGCTACCCCACAATGAGTATGTAATAAAGGAAATAAATAGATCTTTGTTGTTGTAATGATGGCATTTTGGAGTCATTTGTTACCTCAGCATAGCCTAGTTCATTCTGACTGATGCAAAAGTTATTAATTTGCACAAGGCAGGTACTATTATAATAATATGAGGTACTATTGTCACAACAACAAAACTAAAATAAGTTGCACTGGCTCCAGGCCTCATTGATACTTACCCTTAATGAACATGGTGTAGCTTTAGGAGAAGATGTGGGCAAACAATATATTAGCAGCTTCAATTGATTGGTATTGGATGCACTAACTAGAAAGAAATAACTTCAAAAAAATTGGTCAGTTTGGAAGTAAGGAGAAAAAGGAATAAATAGCATCTAGAAACTTGGGGATTTTCATAGTTTGAAAGATACAATTGATTCTCATTTCCAATCACTAAGCCAAATAAAATGGCAATAAATACATATCTATCAACAATTGAATATAAAAATTAAGATAAATGAATAAATAAAACAGAAACACTCAAGATACAGAGAACGTTTTGACAGTTGCCAGATGGGAATAGGATTGAGGGGATGGGTGAAAAAAATGAAGGGATTAAGAAGTACAAAATGGTTGTTACAGAATAGTCATGAGGATGTAAAGTACAGCATAGGGAATATAGTCAATAATATTCTAATAATTATGTATGTTATCAGATGGGTGAGAGATTTATCAAAATGATCAATTAGTAAAATGTATAATGTCTAATCATTGGGGTGTATACCTGAAACTCATATACTAACTCATTCTACTGTAATTGAAAAATAAAATTGATTTAAAAAAAAGAAAAAGGATATCATTGAACAACAAAGTCCTACTAAAACTAGACTCATGTCAAGGACCAAAATTAAGAGATTGCTGGATATCATTTGTTTAAAAATTTTAGGGAAATCTGATAGATACAAGGTACTAGCAATTAAATGTCTATAGAGGGATATTTCAAAACAGGATAAGAATCCTATATAGTAAAAGGGTAATATGCAAATATGCAAATCCTATATAGTAAAAGGGTAATATCTATTACACTCACAAAACCATACCCACCAGCCAATCAGGAGCTAGTATGCAAATGAACCCAACGAAGATGGCTGTGGCCACAGAGAGAGCAGGAGGCTTGACTTTCCCAGCAAAATGGAGGAAGCCACACTTTCCACCTGCCTTGCCTCCACTCAAGGCTACAAAGTTTCAATTATAGAAGATAAATAAATCTTAACAAAAATGGCAGCAGCCATAGAGCTGGAGAGAGCAGGAGGCTTGAGTTGCCCCTGGTGATGAAGAAAGCCAAATTTCACAGCCCTGGCCTGTCTTGGCCTGCACTTAAGGCTACAAAGTTTCAATTATAGAACATAAACAAATCCCAATACAGGGCCTCTGCTTGGGTCACAAAAGTTGGGGCGTGGCATGGCCAGCCTGCAAACCACCACAGGCCCCTCACCCAGGCTGCCCCACACCCCAAGGGAACCCTCATCCTGATTCCGGACACCCTTCAGAGCAAATTAGCAAGCTTCCACCTGTGCACCAGGTTTCTATCCTGTCTAATCTTGTCTAATAAAAGAATAATATGCAAATTGACTGTCACTCCAAAACACAAGATGGCTGCCTCCATGTGGTCAAAGATGACTGACTGCCCCTATGTGGACACAAGATGGCTGTGACAAGATGGCCCGCAAGGGAGGGCAGTTGGGAGGGACCAGGCCTGCAAGGGAGGGCAGTTGGGGGTGATCAAGCCTGCAGAGGAGTGCAGTTGGGAGGGACCCATGCCTGCAGGGGAGAGAAGTTGGGGAGTACCAAGCCTGCAAGGGAGGGCAGTTAGGGGCAAACAGGCTGGCAGGGGAGTGGTTAGGAGTGATCAGGCTGACAGGCAGAAGCAGTTAGGGGCAATCAGGAAGGCAGGCAGTCAAGCAGTTGGAAGCCAGCAGTCTTGGATTGTGAGAGGGATATCCCAGATGGGAGAGGGTACAGGCTGGACTGAGGGACACCCCACCTCCCTGTGCATGAATTTTGTGCACCAGGCCTCTAGTATTCTCATACAGTGGTACCTCGAGATACGAGTTTAATTCATTCCGTAACCTTGCTCATATATCAAGTTGCTCGTATCTCAAAGCAAATTTCCCCATGAAAATCAATTGAAATGCCTTTCATCTGTTCCAGGCCCCAAAATGTCACCCCAGTTGTTCTTGTTAGTTGTTTTTGAATAAGAAAAATGTATTTATAAATGACAAATATTGTATAAAAACATAATAAAAGAGAATGTAAAAGAATAAACTGGTTTTATAAAGTGTATTTACCTACTCATTACACTCTTAATGCTACACTTTATCCCTAAACTGAATGTAACTTAACTAATCTTCACTGAACTTAATTGCTACTGGTCTTTGCATTTTTGGCTGATTTCAAAAAAAAAAAAAGGGGGCCAACGAGGTTTGCCTCTTCTTCCCTTTTAGAATGTTTCTGAAATGGGTGAGGCAGCTCTGAAGCATGACCAGTAGCAACTTTTTCGGGGTGTTTCTTTTCCACGAAGTGTGGCACCCTCTCCCACATTCCTAAGATCTCCTTCATCTCACTTGTAGAGATCTCCACCTCTGGCTCCTCCTCAAAACCAATTTCTTAGAGAACCTCCGCATGTTGCTGAGACTGCAATTCTTGTAACTCCTCCGTGGTGAGTTCCAGAGAGTGCTCCTCGACGAGCTCATTCACGTCTCTCTCATCCACCTCCAGGCCCATGGATTTTCCCAGAGACACTATCTCCTTCTCCACTGGCACCTCGGGTTCGAATCCTTCGAAGGTCCTTTCGGCTACAGCCTCAGGCCACAGCTTCTTCCATGCAGAGGTCAAAGTCCTCATTGTAACACCCAGCCAGGCCTGATCAATAATTCTGAGGCATATCACGATGTTAAAGTGGTTCTTCCAGAACTCTCGAAGGGTGAGGTTTGTGTTCTCTGTCATTTCAAAGCAGCGCCGGAACAGGGGCTTGATGTACAGCTTTTTAAAATTAGAAATCACCTCCTGATCCATGGGCTGAAGGATAGGAGTGGTGTTGGGAGGTAGGTAGACAACCTTTACAAACTTGAACTCTTCAAGGAGTGCATCTTCAAGGTTCGGTGGGTGAGCAGGAGCATTGTTGAGGATGAGGAGGGCTTGCATGGTTAGGTTGTTTTCCTGTAGTTATTTCTTAACAGAAGGGCCGAAAACCAGGTTTATCCACTCCACAAAGAACTGCCTGGTGACCCATGCCTTCGGGTTTGCCCTCCACATAACTTGCAGTTTACCTTTTAAAATCTTATGTGACTTAAAGACTCTGGGGTTTTCCGAATGGTATACAAGCAGAGGCTTCATCTGCAGTCGCCACTCGCATTGGCACAAAGTGCGAGAGTTAGCCTATCCTTCATGGATTTGTGGCCTGGCATCGCCTTCTCCTCTGCCATTATATAAGTCCTATTTGGCATCTTCTTCCAGAAAAGCCCTGTCTCGTCACAGTTGAAGACTTGCTGGGGGAATATATCCTTTGGCTTCTATCAGTTCAGAAAAAGTTTTGGGGTAATCCTCAGCTGCCTTCACATCCGAACTTGCTGCCTCACCATGCCTGACGATGGAGTGAATGCCGGACCTTTTCCTGAAGTTATCAAACCAGCCTCTACTGGCTTTAAATGAGTCTTTTGATGCTTCCTCCGTGGAAGTGCATGGAATCTGCTCCAGCAAATCACCGTAAATCGCTCGTGCCTTCTTGCATACGATGCCCTGTGTTAATGTATCTCCTTTAAGCTGCTTCTCCATCACCCACACCATCAGTAGATTCTCCATCTTTTCATGGAGAGAGCTACAGAGCTTAGAAATTATTGTAACGCCCTTAGCTGGTTTGTTATATCCTTTATCAACTCCTTCTGTTTAAGCACATATCCTTCTGTTTAAGTGCATATCGTTGAAGTACTACGCCCATATTGCCTCGCCAAGTCAGCCACTCGCACACCTTGCTCATATTTTTCTATGATTTCACGCTTTAATTCAATAGACATCATCCTCTTCTAAGCACTGACCTTTCCACTCGCTTTCTTTGGACCCATGGTTATAAAAAGAAATGTGATAAAGTATGTAGATGCACAAATGATGCTTCGACAACGAGGTAAACAAGGACACTGACTGAGGTGTGGGAAACTATGAGACGCTCGAGTCTCGGTAAACTGGTGGGTCGTGTGCAGCCAGCCGATCCACGCGATTACTTGTATCTCAAATGTTGCTCATATTTCAGAGCAAAAAATCGCTCGCTAGATGGCTCGTATCTCAAAAATCTCATATGTTAGGGCACTCGTATCTTGAGGTACCACTGTATACTGAATAGGTGAATACCAGAAAGGTAGCATTCAACATGGTCACTAATATTTTTGTTTTCATCCCTCTGAATCTCTCCCTTGGGAAGATTATATGCACCTCTTTTAGTGAACTCAGGAGTGGCTTTGGCTAATAAAATGTGAGTGAAAGTAATGAATGTTATTCATAGGAAGTCTTAAGAGACATGGACCGCATTTTTGTTTCTGTTATGTGACTGACAATGTTCCAGACAGTATCTTGGTCCCAAAATGAATATAACATACATCTGAGCCTTAGCTTACCTGTGAAGAACATTTAAAATGAGCAAGGAAGAAACTTAGACTTTGGTCATTTGCAGCAGAACCTAGCTCATTCTGACTATCACAGAAATAACCAATGCTGACAATAGTATGATCATGTAAAGATTATTACCAAGCAATGTGATTGGGCCTATTAAAAGGAATATATAATTCCACATACCTAAAGAAGGCTCTAACATTCAGTGACACAAAATCTTGCTACATTTGTTTGTTTCATGCATGAACTATGGCTTTCATGCATAGCATTTTCTTTTTCCTGGACTTTCTAGCTGCCTTTTTTTTTTTTCCTTTGGAAAATTTGGAGAACTTTGTTCTATCTTTGGTGTTCTGAAATTTTATCAGCACACATCTAAGATATGAGTCTCTTTTTATTTATTTTGCTTAATGCTCTCTTTCTGAATATAGTCCCCTTCTCTCCACTATTTCATCTCAAAAACTTACCCCACGTTTTCATTTGTTATTTAACTTTTTCCACTTTACATATCCATTGGTAGTTTTCTTAGATTGTTGTTAGATTCCTTCTCTTCCATTAGACTATGAGCCACTTGAGTGCAGGGCTTTTGCCTTGTTCCACTTTATATCACTCACCTGGCATAGTAACTAGGGCAAAAGATAGATATAACAGCAAAATCTAAATGTTTTACTTCCTATATGCTTTCTGGTGACAAAAGTAATTAATCACAAACTGGTAAATTGGATTTCAAGAGACAATTCTTTTAAGCTTTCAGTAGTGAATGATGAACATTAAAATAATACCTACAAGACAGGTCACGAAACATGACTGTGTTCCAATGCACAGATGCCCTAACAACATGAAGCAGTGTATGGTATTTCCTTGCCTCCTGAAATGCAGAATGTGCTAAAAGAAGTATTCTGACCTAGAACAGAGATACTTCAATTATAAGAACAAGCTCAAGCTCTTATACAATTTGGCGTCTAAGTTTACTTCCTTGATTATTTGATGTATGAGTTATAGCTTTTCTCCAGAGCTTCCATAGACAAGGCACTTGAGAAATCTATTTAAACTTTTTAGCACAAGATCGTAGTTAATCGTAATGGTTTCTTTGAATCAAGTTTTAGAATAACATTTTTCCCTAAATATAACCTTAACTATGACCTTAAGGTCTCATGAAATGAGCAACAAGTGCATGCTGGAATTTAAGAGCTGCAAGAAGTTTTTCATCCCTCCAAAATATCTATTGAAATGTTACCTATATTAAACCTTCAATTGTTTGGCTTACAAGTTTAAGAAATCAATCTTTTTAATACCTGGAAAACACTATTATATAAAGTCCAATTGCAATATACCTTGTGCTCTGTGGAAACTATGGAACTTAGGTGGTTTTGAGAAACATAGTTTGAAAACTACTGCAAAGGTCAAAGCTATATCTCCACATTGCATAAAAAACTGAAATATATTACTAATCAGTGACTCTCCAAAGTAGAGAAACTTGAGATCCTTTTCTAAGAGAAGATTTTTCTTCTAAACACTTAACACTATTCATTTGGGCATAGGGAGACTTTTCATACCCCACAGAAAATAGACATGAATTAGGTACAACAAAGATTCAATGTGCTTTTGTATAAATTCTCAGAGGGAAAACTCTGATCTTGGTTTACCTCCTTATAATATCCTAATACCCCTCAGATGCAGGAGCTTCAATAAGATTCATATGAGTTTTAAGAGAGGCTCCATAAATAGAAATTGAAGTTTAGACAGCCAAGAGTCTGCTAGCTCTCTGGATGATTCCAGTTCAGCCCCCACACTACCCAGCTGCCTGCACCTGATTGGCCTTTTGGATAATTGATCACAGCTGGTGCTTAATTGGGCTTGTCACAGGAAGGCCAGCTCCTTCTAGACACAAGGTTCCATCCTGCCACTGTGCCCTTGGGGCCAGTAAACTCACTGGGAGGAAATATGACTCCCACTTCTTTAGTTGAAGAACTTGGGGCATTTCCTAGATGGGGCTCCATGCCAGGGATCTGGCCTCAGCTTGGTGGGCTTGAGAGGAGAGACTGCAAAAGCCCTTCCTTCTACTGAGTCTTCTAGCCTCTCTTCCTAGTTTTGTAAGATTTGCTTTTTAGGGTTGCATGAGGTGGAGGTGGTTTGCTTTAATACCAGTTCATAAAAAGGCAGTTTAAACTAATAAAAAATCACAAGTATATGGCATTAAATTATTTTCTGAAATTCAAGTCATCCTGAAAGCAAGGTATCTGGCCCTTTTATTCCATTTGATGAATCATTTGTTCATTGTGAAGAGTTAAGAGATGATATCAAACTTTTAGCCCTTCATGACTGAGACAGGAGAAAGGCTGGTCATGATCTAGATTAGAGCAAGGCCATGTCTTGCCAAAGTGGCTGTGAGGGCTCCATGAAGAGCAAAGGGCCAGCAGTGGAAACTAAGTCTTCCTTGTGCATCTTATCGGGACAACATTATGACCTTTGTTAGGGTCTCCTGGAGTAAGCAACAAGTGTATGCTAGAATTTTAGAACTTCAAGAAAGTTTCTCATCCCTCCAAAATACCTATTGAAATGTTATCAAAATTAAGCCTTCCATTCTTTAAGGGTTTTAGCTCATTGCATCCTTCTAGCAACTATAAAAAGAGACACTGCTTCCTTGAGGATGAGAAAGCTGATAAGGAGAGTTGGAAATGGAAATAGTTAATGAAAAAGTTGTTTAAGTTGGCAGAGCAGGATCCAGAGAAATTAAACATGTCAGAAAGATACCATCAAAGGCAAAACTAAGTAAATCAGTGTTACTGCATTGTGAATCCATGGGGCAGGGCTAAGTCCTCATCTTCCTTGATGGTTATGTCAACTTAAAAGGAAATATGGTCAGTTTCAAACTCAAATAGAGTCTGTGATCAGGAAATCAAGTAAGTGTATCTGAAGCTCAGAAAGGGGTTCTGAGGTGGACAGGGAGATTTGACAATCATCATTCCATTAGCAGTAGTTAAGTACATGAATATTAATAAGGTCAACCAATGACCAACTGGTAAAGGAGCTTCAATGCCAGACTCTTTGGAAGAATTGAGAGAGAAAAATGAGCTCTTATAGAAACATACTCTCTGTGCCTCTCTGTCTCTTACACACACACACACACACACACACACACACACACACACACACACAAGCAAATAGTATGACTTTCAATGACAAATTAACTAAGGCCATAGCAGCACATTAAAGCAAAATAAAACAAAAATATTTATGGGAATAAAATAATAAACAAACAAACTGAAACTCCATCAGAAGTCAAACTAACTGTGGTGGAGACATTTGTTGCCGACCTACTACAGTACTTCCAGGCTGACAAAACCCTGGTCTTATGCACTCTCTTCTGAGTGTCAGGCATCTCCTTCAAGAAAGGTGGACCCCAGCTGATGATCATGAGATTCGCATCTCATATCCCAATAATTGGTTAAGCATGGACATCTGATATCATTCTGCCAATGAGACTAGAGATAACATGGCAAAACTTTATATATCTATATCTATATCTATATCTATATCTATATCTATATCTATATCTATATCTATATCTATATCTATATCTCTATATATAGAGAAAATATTTTATTTATTTTGAGAGAAAGAGGAAGGGAGAAGAGAAAATTATCAATGTGAGATGGTTGCCTCCTGCACACCCCTAACTGGGATCAAGCCCACAAACCAGGCATGTGCCCTGACCAGGAATCAAACCAGCAACCTCTGGGTGAACAGGGCATCGCCCAACCAACTGAGCCACAAGTTAGGCCTGTGTTGTCCTATCTGTGTGGACTCCTAAACATTTTGTGACCCTGAGAAGAGAAGGCCAAAGACAAAAGCCAATTCGCTGAGGATGCCTGTCCTTCAAACACTGGTGTTCCAAAGATGGAAAGTAACTTGATTGTTGGTGCTGTCAACAAGCTACTGAACTACCACCCAGAAAACTTCCATCATGATACCGTGTTACAGAAAATGATAAAGGTCTTTATTGTTTAAGCTCATTTTTTGCTTGGTTTTCTGTTACTTGCAATCTAAATGTATCCTCGCTAATACATTAACAAACCCACAGTGGGAAAACTTATGGGCGACTTAATAATCTTGTATAGCCCTTACTAATTGTCAGGCATTATTCCATAAGATCTTTAGCCCATTTCATCCTTCTAGCAACTATAAAACAAAAAGGAACTCTTGGCCTTTCAAGCAAAACTTCAACCAGCTTTGTCCATACTACTGTTTTCTTCATTTCCTAGGAAAACTTAATTACAGAGAGGTAAAATCACTTGTTCAATGTTACAGAATTAACTGATGGTAGAATTCTTATTATAAAATCAGTCTGTCTGGTACCAAAATCCAAATTTTTAACCAATATGTTAGAGTGCTTCTCAGATAAGCAAATAGGAGCTGGGCTACTCCTATTCAAAGTCAGTTACTGGAACCATTACGAACAGCAAAGGAAAAGTCAGACCAACCAAGTTTTCACTTCCTTTTCAGCTAAACTCTTTCCATGTACTCTCCCCAACATCACCTAAGTTCCTTACTGTCTCTCCACTATGCCCCCCAAACAAAATATTTGCTCAGATCCTGCATTACCCTAAAAGTGACTAAATAGCAGGAGTTTGTATATTAACATCAAAGCCTTTAACCTACCTGAAATTTTATACATCAACCTGCCTGAACTTAGCTGGTAAACAGTTCATTAAAGTCAGAGTTATTGAGAGCTGAGATTACACAGAAGGAAGCAATCTCTCTTCCCCCAGCAGACCTATATGGTCAATGAGAGAAAATAGGATGATCATGACACTAGGAACATAAGATATGGAGTATGTGTTTGCCTCTTGGGAGGGCACTTTTGGGGAGTGGGGAGTAGGGTGCTATAGAGAACCAGCCAAGGAAGACTCAGTTTCCATGCTAAATCTGCTTTATGCTGTTCCGCACTCAGAATTGTTTGCTGTATGTGTACATTACCTGTTCAAAAGCACTTACAAACGTTTGAAACTCAATAAAATGTGACAAATGCATTCTAAAAGTATAGCCCAAGTAATTTGAAGAGTACAAACAGTAAAAAATAAAATAAAAAAGCATGGGAAATGTATGAGTTTGATAGGGATACTGCTAAAGTACAACAAGCTGAATGGCTAAACCAACAAAAATTTATTTTCTCAGTCTGGAGGTCAGAAGCAGAAGATCAAGGTGTCTGCAGGCCCACTCTTCCTCTGAGAACATTAGGGAAGGATCCATTTTCCTAGGGAAGACCTCTGTCCTAGCTCCTGAGAGCCTGAGGTGTCCTTAGCATGTGGAAAGCCACTTCTGTCTATCTTCATACCATCTTGTGTGTGTCTGTGTCCAAATTGCTTGTTTATAGGGACATCAGTCATATTGGATTGGGGCTCACTCTTATGACTTGATTTTAACGTGATTGTCTCTGTTAGGATCCTATCTCCAAATAAGTTACATCTGAGGTACCTGAGGTTAATGCTTCATCATATGAATTTAGGGAGTTGGAGGGGCACAATGCAACCCATAACAGATAGATATAGAAATGCTTTCTGGAGAAAATCTATTCCTTGAAACAGTACTGACAGGAGACCATTTTGTTCTTTTTTTAGAACAATAAATTTTCTCAAGTCCTCATAATAGGCCTCCCTTAGCATTTTAATTCAGTGGGATGAGACCATATAAACTCGGTTTTGAGGGGCATAACTTGGAAAACAGTAAATGTTATACACAGCAGGTGCATGTTGAATCAGGAAGCCTGGTATCTCAGTAACAGGCCGTTTGCAATGCAGTGCACACAGCTCTGGCTCCCTTCCCCGTGTAACTGAAAAATCAGCTTGAACACTTACAGCCAATTTCCATTCTTATGCTCCTGATATTGCATTTGTGGAAACATAAGGAGTCCCTGGTGGCTGATTCAACATGTACCAATTTCTAGAATTTTACTTTATAACCAAATAACATATCCTGCTGAAGAAAGTGATGCCTCATACAGAAACAAGGTAATTTAAAAATTACGTTCAAGTTATGTTTACAATAAAAATTCAAGATAATGTTTTCTTTCTGGTTGATGCTAAGAGCATCACTTCTAGGTTGGAATGCAAAAGAATGCAAAAAGCTAGAGGAGAATCATAGGATTGTTGTACACCCATTTGGGCAGTGGTGAATATACAGTACAGGTAGCAGAATTTTGTAATAGTAAACCATCTGATGAGAAATTAATATGAAAAAGGCAATTTGAAGTTTAAAAAATAATAGGTATTGTGATGTATCATTAAAATTAATAAGTAAATTAAAATGAATCATACATAATAAAAGTCCAGTGACTAAAATGGCAGAATAACCAGAATGACCAGAGACCAGAATGACCATGGTTCCTTGCCCTGGCCCTCCCCACTTCACAGCAGGGACCCCCATCCTGATTCAGGGCCCCCATCAGGGCAGGCTGGCCAGCCCCCACCCATGCACCAGACCTCTATCCTATATGATAAAAGGGTAATATGGAAATTGACCCTAGTGGCAGAACAATCAGAATGACTGCTTGACCAGTCACTATGACCCCCTTTCAGTCCCTTTCCCGGATTGCAAACAGGGAACTGGGGTGGGTGGTGGGGGGGGGCAGGGCTGGCCAGGCCTAGGGACTGTACCCACGCATGAATTTCATGTGCCAGGCCTCTACTATATAATATAAATTAAAATTACTAACTATTCCAAATATGGATATCAGTAAAAATATGAAAAATGCAAATCAATCAAGAATTCCATAATCATTGTTTTCAATAAGTTGATTTTGTTACTTAAGAATTTAGTAATGTGGCATTTCAAATAAGCATGGGAAAAATAGATTGTTGGACCCCCCTACTTCAAAGTATAAATGAAGATAAATACCAGATATATTAATGTTGTAACATTTTTTAAAATAAAAGAAATCTGGGTCCATTAAGAAAATTAACCTACAGGTGAAAGTATATAAAAATTTAAAACTTTTCCATGATAATGAATTATAAAAATTAAAAGACAAAGAACAAACTAGGAAAAATATTTGCAACACATAAAGAAATAGTAAATTTTTAAAAATAAGAAAAATAAATTGCCAAAACCAGTTTGGCTCAGTGGATAGAGTGTTGGCCTGCAGACTGAAGGGTCCCAGGTTCGATTCTGGTCAAGGGTGTGTACTTTGGTTTCGGGCACATCCCTAGTAGGGGGGCGTGCAGGAGGCGGCTGGTCTATGTTTCTCTCTCACCGATGTTTCTGACTCTCTATCCTTCTCCCTTCCTCTCTGTAAAAAATCAATAAAATATATATTTTAAAAAATAATAATAAAAATAAGAAAAATAAATGAGGGGCAATATACAAACAAAGAAATGCTAATTATATGAATAAATAAATGAAACAAAGTTCAATTGCAACACTAATCAAGAAAAATGCAGCCTGGCCAATGCTGCTCAATGGTTCATAGGTTCAATTCCTAGTCAAGGGTATGTATCTGAGTTGCAGGTTGGATCCCTTGTTCAGGTTGGGGTGCATGCAAGAGGCAACTAACCGATGTGTCTCTCTCACATTAATGTTTCTCTCTCCCACTTCCCCATTCTCTCTCTATCTCTCTCTCTTCCCCTTCTACCTTCTCTTCCACTCTCTACAAATAAATTAAAAAAAAAATCCTCAGGTGAGGATTAAAAAAACAAAAAAAATGCAAATAAGATAATTTTTTATACATAATGACTTGACGAAGCATGGTAATCCCAACATTGGTCATAGCATAGATGTATGTGAAATTGGTACATTTCTATGTGCCAATTTGACAATCAAAATTTATGATGTCTTAGAATTGATGTGTCCTAAGTTTATGTAGAAGGACGCATCATGGATATATGCTGTAGCAGATGTTGTCAGTGCCCTTTACTATCCGTTATATGTCTGCAACCTGGCTTCTCTTTCACTCATGTAAAATGAGAATGATGATAGTACTGTATCTCATAGGGTTGCTGTGAGGATTAAATGAGATAGTTCCTATAAAGTGCTTGCCTCGATGCCTGGCACACAGTTATAATAGTCATCATCATTATTATTAATATTAAAATAAATAATTTAAAATACAAGTTTACAAAAACATAAAATTTATAAGAATATAAAAAACTCACACATATATTTATAGAAGCATAGAAAAATATACAAAAATATTAACTGTACATGTCTGGTGCATTTTTCCTATGTGTTTTTCTATATTTTCCTAATTTATTTCTTTTGTATGCATGTGACAAGTTGCTTTTAATGAACTTCATGAATAATTTTACCCGAATTTCTTTATATAAAAACATAGTTTTTGGTCTAGGACTAGTCAGTCCTTGCTAATGAATTCAGGAAGAATACTACTATTCAAGCAACTCAATCTTCTTGAGGACTGTGGGTGAGTTCAATCAGAGACCACTGACACTAGGTTTCTATTATTGATGATGGGTCTCAATGTCAGTGAAATAAAATGCATTGTCACAGAGCCACACAAACACAAACTAAAGACTGCCTAAAGAATGAGCAGGAATAGTTAGAACATGTCACTGCCATGACAGATGATCATTCAGGGGCCTTCCATGTGTAAGCATCAAAAGCAACCAAAGACACTTAAAGCATGACTCACAGTATCCACATGAGTGACTTGCTTCTGAGAGGGTGATATCATTTCCTCAGATAGTTCTGCACTTCTTCAGGATTTCTGATTCCATTCTGTTCAGGCCAGGTTATGATGGAAAACAAGTCCAAGTTCCCTTTGGGGTCTAACACATTGATTCTCTCAGAGTCTTTGATCTAAATTTGTTAAATACCTTCTACAATTTTCTGCTATTCAGTTATCTAATGAATTAAAATAATCTTTTAAGGGGATTTCCACTTCTTCCAAAAAACCCCATAGATTGTCAAAGGCATTAGAACAAAGAAAATTCACAATTTTTTTTTTATCATTTTTAGCATTTACTCATGCAATGAATTAATTTGAAAGTTTTACAGTCTAGATTCTGGTAAATCATACAACAAAAGAAGAAAACAACAAACTTCTCTTTGGATTTGAAACAAAAACGTAATTTCTTTTTTCATAACAGGTACCCTATCTACAGCAAATGAATTACATTTTTCTTCAGGTTTACAGCACATTTTTGGACTATTTCACTAGTAGCAAAGGGTTAATCCATGCTCATTTAATAAGAATTTTTTTTTTCATGTGAACAGTCTTAATTGGGCCAGGAGCTTTGCAGGTTAGTCACTCCGATAACTTGGCGAATGCCCCTGTCTGGGCAAGAGTTTGAGAAATGGTTGAAGATTAAGAAAGAAAGTAAAACATAGTATTTGTTGAGTGTGATGAGGAGCCTGGAGGTAGGGACCAAGAAGCAGAAGATGGAGATCCAATGCTGAACATGCCACCAAATAGATAATGAGACCCTGACACTAGTGACTCTTCTGACTTCAGCTATGGAGTCTCTAACATAAGCGTCCATAAGCCATGATTCTTTTATACCTCATGTGTAAAAGTATGATTATCAAGACATGAACAACATGGAGTTTATGGAAGAAAGCAGGAAAATGAATACATCTGTCAAACACCAACAACATGGACTAGTTAGGAGGAATATAGCTAAAATGTATTGATTTGACTGGTTCTATGTGCACACTCCATTGGCAGCATTACTTTACAGTCCTCCCACCAACCTCAGGAGACAGATCAACCATCCATTCATTCAATAACACTTGAACATCTGCGATGAATAAGGCTATGTACAAGGAGCTTGGGATGCCACAGCAAACAAGATGCACACTCCTTACCCCCACGGAGCTTATATTCCAGTAGTGGAGACAGATTACACAGAAAATTATTAATTTATGATCCTCTTAGGTATAGAGAAGGTATAGGACAGGATGCTTTGAGTAGGTGACCATGTAATGGATGCCTTACACAATATGGAAATTATGCCAGGAAAGCTTTTTTTTTTTTTTTTTAAGAAAATTGTATTTACAATTCAGTAAGAATTGGCTAAACAAGAAGATAAAATGACATGCATTAGGACCAAAGCACAAAGGAACAGGGTAAGTCCAAAAAGGCATTGTAATCCTCATGCAACAGGCAAGGTAGATATGTATGCAATGGTCTCTTAATTCACTTACTTACTGGCTGCGGGGGGTGGGGGAGGGTAGATTTACTATGAGGACTATTTGAGCTCAGAGAGTTTTTTTTTTTCCTTGATAAAGTGTGCCTGGCTCTTTGATGACTCCATCTGTATCTTGCTGGAATCACGGTTATGCACATCATTTGAGTGTCCCACCTGCTTAAAGGAGATCTATTGGTACTACATCGTCCATGTGAATCCTTGAAGGGTTCATCCACAACTGAGCAAGTTCACCTGCTGGGGATCCACAGCAGGAAGGATTGGAAAGACGTAGAGAAGCTGCTTTATCTTTCTCGTTCCTACAAAGATAAAGTATGCCCACATTTTGCAAAAGATCACCATTTTTATTTATTTACCATCTTCAAAGTTTCTAATTACCACCTAACACTTCTAACCAACTCTCAATGTGTGAAGTTGATTATAGTTATTATTCAGCTGAAAGTTAAGAAATTGCTCACAAGAAACCTGCATCCTGTCATGTACCAAAGCCGCACATATTTCTCCCAGTTCTTTCTCTCAGTGTGCACATAAACATTTCTCCATATCAGGGAGCTTTTCAACATTTCAATGGCCTAGTGGGTCGCGCTTTTGAGCTTAGAGGGCAATTACTAAAACTTAAGGTAAGTGGGGAAGGGAACAGAAAACATGATTGTCAGTCCAAACCAGTAAGGTTCAGGGGACAGCTTATGTTGTGCATGAAGTATAATTCTTTTTTGCTTTGACAAGAAAGAGAGGTGACCAGTAATTAGCCATTCAAGTCAGGCCCTAAGCAGCATGACTAGGATGGAAAGTAGGCGGCTGCCAGGCCTACCATTTCTGGAATTTGTGAGCTTTGCAGGCAGGAACTCATCTTGAGCCTAAGAAAATGATTTGACACACAGTGAAATTGGTTGGTTTGTTTTTGAATATGATGCATTTTTACTTTTTTCTTCCAAAATATTGGTAGAGATAGATAATTGAACTAGCTAAATGACCCATGACAAGACGCAGAAAGAGTGAGAAACTAGTGTTGTTATCTTTTTTTTAAAAAAACATTTTATTTATTTTTTACAGAGAGGAGAGGAGAGGGATAGAGAGCTAGAAACATCAATGAGAGAGACACATGGATCAGCCACCTCCTGCACGCCCCCCACTGGGGATGTGCCCGCAACCCAGGTACATGCTCCGGACCAGAATCGAACCCGGGACCCCATCCACTGAGCCAAACCGGTGTCGGCCGTTATCTTTTATAGCTTCTTACTTCTGCCTCACCTTTCCTCCCTCCTTTGCTCAGCCCTTGGGACACATCCATCCCAAACTGGCAGAGATGGATTTGGAGTAGTTGTTAGGAAAAGCTTCCTGCCAACAAGGCATTCAACAAATATTCAAAGTAGATGTGATTCTCTGTCTATAAACTCATGTATTCAAGAAACAGGATTTTTTTTAGATTTCCTTACATAAAATTAAATTTGGATTCTGAGTAACCAGCCCACCACGCTGGCAGGAAATTTAACCCAGCCATGCGTGGGCTGTGCCTATACCCCACCCAACAGGATTCTACAAAAGCCTAGGTCTAACAGAGTTCAGGGCCTTATAAGGGGCACTGGCATTGGGAGATTCCTCCAGTATTTTGTCATCTGAGATAGCAAGTGTCCCAGTGTATGTGGCCCATTCAGGTTCCACCTCTGCTTTTCCAGGCCTCTTGTGGGGTAGGAATCTATGGTGAAGCAGGAGACCTGCTCCAGGGGTTGAGTGGCCTCCCCTCCAAGGGCTACAGTTACAGATTGGTACCTGGAGTTACTACTCAGGGAGCCACAGGGTCCCTCCAAGCTTAGAAAAGCA
>PVJN01041766.1:0-19172 GCA_004026805.1 Lasiurus borealis | reverse complement strand
AGGATTTTTTTTTTTAAGGCACATATTCTCTCTGAGAGATAGAGGTTTCATGGTGACTTGTGGTTATAGTGCTCATGATAGTTCTTCCTTAGAATTCAAAGATGAAAATAAATGAATAAAACCCTAAATAGAAGGGAGAAGGGATTGGGGTGGGGGTCGGGAATCTTTACTCTTCACTAAGGAGCTGCTACATCAAGTTCGTTAACTGATCCCAAGAAAAGGGACAGTTCTAGGAAAAAAACTAGATCACAGACGTGAACCGGGCTAACAGTAGCCTTCCCATACCTGTCATGTCTACTTTCCTCTCCCCCCACCTCTAGGCGGGCAGCGAACAAGGAATCAAATAGAATTCAATTCCATCATCATTTGGACCCATCTGCACATACAGGAAGAGTCATCAAGATTTAGGCTCCAAATTACATTCCATTAAAGGACCCTTCAGAGTCTCCTCAAAATGTATTTGCCTCTGTTGGACAAAGAAGGAGATCAAAATGCCAAAAGCCACTGGATCGTTGACTAGTCTCCATAAACGTATTTTGAACCAAGTTTCAAATAGTCTGAAATGTAAGGGTGGGAGTCCCTGACAACCCAGGATACAATCCAGTTCCTTCCAATAAAACAGCACTGGGGTTTGCAAATGACCTCCAGGGTTGAGAAAGCCCCCGCAGATATAATGGGCTAGAGGGACAGATTACCTTTAATGCACTTCCAGGAGAAGCAGAGTCAAGTGTTTCGGTGTCGTAATCCTTAGTGACTTGAGCTGAGCAGGATGATTATATCTTTTTTTAAAAAAACAGATTACCCCAGCTCTTTTTCTCCAGGAGCATCAATATGTTAATGAGGAAAGAGCAAACTTCATTTAGCTGTAACAGCCCTAAGAAAGAAAAGTGGCAGATTTCAAATCCTCTTATAAATAATTTAATGAAACGTGTTTAAACTAACACCCAAAATTAGTTACTAAGAAGACAACCCCCAACCTATAGGAAAATCGTTATAAGACCCAAGAATACAAGTGCAATTTTTCCCTATTTGCATTTTGGAGAAGAAACTAAAATCAATTCCTTATACGCTTATATTGTCCTAGAATTGTTTCAGACAGGGCTATGCGCAGTTCTCCATAGATTGTCACATCCCAGGGAGAAATTAACCAGTCTTCATTAGTTTATGTGAAAGTTTCTGTTTGACCCCAGCCTATATGTTAGATTGTTTTACATAGTAAATGGCTTAGAAGTTACTAATTGGAAATAAAATCATAATTAATTAAGATTCTGAACATTAATTTTTGTTTTACTGTTTTATTTCACTTTAACAATTTAAAAAAATGTGAGATTCTGTCAAATATTCTATCCTTTCATGTTAGGTGGGGCCAGTACCCGGTCAGGAGGCAAGGTCTGTGAACCTCATGCCAAATAGGTACTTGAGCAAATAGTGAGATAAACAAACCATTTGTGGAGACAGAGGTGGAGCTGGGCTTGGTTAGGAATGAATCAGGCCACACCGCAGAGTGGGTGTCTCCTTTCCAAGTAGGTCTTCAGGGCACAATTAGAGCCCCTATAAAAGACCCAGCTACCAGCTGCCCAGTACACTTGCCAGTGGTGTCAGCGAGCATTCGACTTCTCCCTCTGGTGAAGTGGGTAAGTCCCATTCAACGGGATCATGTCCTTCTGTATGATTCTTCGTTTTCCAGTTGTTGTAGATATTGGTAGGAGGGGGAGGTTATGGGAGCAAGGGGCGATCTATAGTGTCAGAAGACACCAGTATCTTACAGAGATGTCTAACTCCATGACCTCTAATGGTTGGAGCCATTACTCAAATAGAGACATGGTCTCCTCTCAAGGCTCTGAACTCTATAAGAATGTTTGCATGTCAGGGGTTGGAAGATGGTTATGTGTGACTCTGATGGGGTTCATCTTTCTAAAAACTGGTATCTCCAAAGTTTAGCAATGCTTGGTTCTCTTTTTTTATTGGTTCTACCCAGTATGGGCCATCTTCATGTATATGTTATCTGCAGTATTTTAAGTTGAGTAATAATGAAAGAACCCAGCTGGATGAACTACTATAGTCACCCAGTCAGTGCAACTTCTCATGTATTCTTTTTAACATTGATCTGCTCTAGCTAAGTTCCATTTTTTATAATGCCAAGATTCAAATAGTTTATGTGGGTTTAACAAATGCTAACAATAGAACTGATGTTATTTAAATTTGTCCAGGTTCAATTTGACTCATAGCCCCTGGTAGCCAGTCAAGAAGTACCCTCTCAGAAGCTTTCAATAATTGAGTGTCTGTGACATATCTTAGTTAAGGCAGATAAAATGTACTCTTTGTTTTCTGCATTGGTGTATCTGAATATTGCAATGCCACCTTTGACTACAGAATAGTGCTAAATCTTAGAACTGCTGACTTATGAACTATATTCCTACATATCTTATGGGCTATAATGTTGGGAAACAATCCACATTCCCTTTTTAATGTCCTAGTTTCCACTAAATGTTTTGCTCCACACCTAGGTGTATATGGCTTCTATTCACTTTAAGATACTTTCAGATCTTCCTTCACCTTTTGACTTTCAGCTACTCTCTTTGTTCAATTTTAGAGGCAGAGGCTATGAGTAGCAACATATCAAATTTAAATTTCTACCTTATACTCTACACTGTCTAATCTGAAATATGTTAGGGAGGAGAAAGAGAGCAGAGGAAAAGGGATGGATAATTCAGCTTGTGTGGACAATCTGAAAGCTGACTACAGGATAGTCTGCAGATAATTCCCAGGCTTGAAGTTTCTCAGGGTTTTCTATGGGCTGTACAATAGTGAAAGTGCAGGTTGAAAATAACCACTGTTGTAAAGTCAAATTATTTAAGGATCTGCCCAAAACAGTGGGGATAAAACCTCCCAAAGATCAAAAACAGAGTTTGATTCTGGACCCTATTTTATTGTTTTAGGTTTAGTTGATCTTAAGAAAGGAAAAAAAAAAATGTCTCCACTTCTGAGAAGCATCTTCGAGATCACTGAAGTTTTCAATAAATATGCCTCACATGATTATGATGGGGCAGCACTATGCAAGAAAGACCTGAAGGACCTCCTGGAAAGGGAATTTGGAGCCATTCTTCGGGTAAGACATGGGAAGAAAAGGACATTTCTCTATTCATTTGGGGTTATGAAATTCCTTCTCAGGAGCAACCAGAGCAAGGATTGGTGATTTTATATTCATTTTACACCACGATAGCTCTACACTACATTCCCATTTTTTTTTTTAGCCTAAAGATACTTAATGATCATTGTAGTCTGAGTACCAAAGATGTTACTAGCAATTTATTCATGTACTTGATGGCAATGGCAATGTGAATGAGCTGGCGGTCATTGGAGGTTATCACCAAAGATGAAGATGTCAGGTCAAACTAGACTTGGGAGGAATTTAAAATCAGTTGCAAATTTCAATCACTAAATTAATATTGTTCCCTAGTAAAATGGTGTTACCGTAAATGTGTTGCCCTCTTTTCAAACACAGAACAAAAGTCAAGTCAAAGGAAACCGGCTCTTTCAGACAGAAATGGCCGTTGCCCATCTTCATAAAGTCCCATTGCATTTCTCTGTTGAGGCTGAGTTCATTCTTGACTCACCCAGCTAAAGAGAATTTGTTGTGTTCTTTTCCAATCATCAGCATTAAATTACAAGATGCAAACACTTCCAACAAATGCCTGCTATAAAATGAGGTATTCACCTTTTTTTTTTTACATGAGGACAACAAAACTCCGCCATGCACACTGGGATTTTTTTTTTCTTCTTTCTAATGGCTCTTCTGTCTTTTGAGTGTCTGCATATCGCAAGATGTATATTGTGTGAGAAAGTTTACTAGCTGTAAATGGTGCATTTAAAAAAAAAAAAGTTTGTTTTCATCTTTTTTTTTTTTTTTTGCATAGCGACCACATGATCCTGAAACGGTAGACTTGATCCTGGAGCTTCTGGACCGCGACTGTAACGGGCTGGTGGACTTCAATGAGTACCTCCTGTTCATTTTCAAAGTGGCCCAAGCTTGTTACTACGCTCTGGCCGAGGCCTCGGGGCTCGAGGAGGAAGATCGCAGGCAGGAGGAGGACCAGAGGAGGTTTGAGCCCCAGGACAGAGAGTTGGAGGAGGAAGAAGAAGAAGAAGAAGAACGCCCACGGAAGAGGCAGGAACTAGAGAGGGAGCTCGCTGAGGAAGAGGAGCAGAGGGAGAAGCTAGAGAGGCGCAAGCAGCGGCTGCAAAGGCGAGAGGAGGAAGAGGAGCTGCAGGAGCGCAAGGGGCGCCGGGCGGCTGCCGAAGAGTTTCCCGACCGGGAAGAGCGAAAGCGAGAAAGGCGAGAAGAGCAAGAGCGGGAGCGCCAGCGCCTGGAGGAGAAGCTGCGAGAGCTCCAGGAGGACGAGGAGGAGGAGGAGCAGCTCCCCCGGCGGGAACGGCAGGAGCTGAGGAGGAAGCGCCTAGAAGAGGAGCAGGAGGAGGAAGAGGAGGAAGAGGTGGAAGAGCAGCTGCAGAGGCTTAGGCGCGGGCGCCAGGAGCCCTTGGAGCAGCAGCTCAGGCGCGAACAGGAGCTGAGGCGAGAGGAGGAGGAAGAACCGCGCTCCGAAAGGAAGCTGAGGCGGGAGCAGGAGGAGAGGCGCGAGCAGCAGCTGAGGCGCGAACAAGAGCTGAGGCGCGAGCAGGAGGAGGAACCGCGCTCGGAAAGGAAGCTGAGGCGGGAGCAGGAGGAGAGGCGCGAACAAGAGCTGAGGCGCAAGGAGGAGGAAGAACCGCGCTCCGAACGGAAGCGGGAGGAGAGGCGAGAGCAACTGCTGAGGCAAGAACGGGAGCAGGAGGAGAGGCGCGAGGAGGAACCGCGCTCCGAAAGGAAGCTGAGGCGGGAGCAGGAGGAGAGGCGCGAACAAGAGCTGAGGCGCAAGGAGGAGCTGAGGCGAAAAGAGGAAGAACCGCGCTTGGAACGGAAGCTGAGGCGGGAGCAGGAGGAGAGGCGAGAGCAACTGCTGAGGCAAGAACGGGAGCAGGAGCTGAGGCGCGAGGAGGAACCGCGCTCCGAAAGGAAGCTGAGGCGGGAGCGGGAAGAGAGGCTGGAGCAGCAGCTCAGGCGCGAACAAGAGCTGAGGCGCGAGGAGGAGGAAGAACCGCGCTCGGAACGGAAGCTGAGGCGGGAGCAGGAGGAGAGGAGAGAGCAGCTGCTGAGGCAAGAACGTGAACAGGAGCTGAGGCGCGAGGAGGAGGAAGAACCGCGCTCCGAAAGGAAGCTGAGGCGCGAGCAGGAGCTGAGGCGCGAGCAGGAGGAGGAACCGCGCTCCGAAAGGAAGCTGAGGCGGGAGCGGGAAGAGAGGCGCGAGCAACTGCTGCAGCGAGAGCGGGAGCAGGAGCTGAGGCGCGAGGAGGAACCGCGCTCAGAACGGAAGCTGAGGCGGGAGCAGGAGGAGAGGCGGGAGCAACTGCTGAGGCAAGAACGGGAGCAGGAGCTGAGGCGCGAGGAGGAACCACGTTCGGAACGGAAGCTGAGGCGGGAGCAGGAGGAGGAGAGGCTCGAACAAGAGCTGAGGCGCAAGGAGGAGCTGAGGCGCGAAGAGGAGGAACCCCGATCCGAACAGAAGCTGAGGCGGGAGCGGGAAGAGAGGCGCGAGCAGCTGCTGAGGCGAGAGCGCGAGCAGGAGCTGAGGCGGGAGCAGGAGGAGCCGCTCTCGGAGCAGCTGAGGCGCGAGCAGGAACTGGCTGAGGAGGAGGAGGAGGAGGAGCTGCAAGAAGAGGCCCGAGAGCTGGGCCAGAGCCGCGCCCTGCGGTGGCAGCGGCAGCTGGAAAGCGAGGCCGAAGCCCGACAGAGCAAGGTCTACTCCTCGAGGCCCCGCGGGCGCCGCCAGGAGCGGGAGGAAGAGGAGAGGCGGCTGCAGGAGCTGGAGCAGCGGCTGCGGGAACAAGAGCAGCAGGAGGAGGAGGAGCCCCTCGCACAGCAGCGTGAGAGGCGGCTGCTCCAGGAGGAGGAGCGGCGCCGGGAGGAGCTGCTCCGCGACCAGCAGCTGGGGCGGCCGCTGGCGGAGGAGGGCCGGCGACGCCGCTACACGCTGTTCTCCAAGCCCGCCCTGCGGGAGCCGCGCCAGGAGGAGCAGCTGCTGAGGGAGGGGAGAGAGGAGAAAAGACGCCTCCGGGAAGAAGACAGGAAGCTCCGCGAGGAGGAGCAGCTCCTCCGGGAACGGGAGGAACTGCAGCTGCGCCGCCAGGAGCTCGAGAGAAAACTCCGTGAGGAGGAACAGCAGCGGCGCCAAGAGCGTGACAGGAAGCTCCGCGAGGAGGAACCGCAGCTCCTCCGGGAACGGGAAGAGCAGCAGCGGCGCCGCCAGGAACTAGAACAAGAGCTTCGCCAGGAGGAACAGCAGCGGCGCCGCCAGGAGCTCGAGCAGGAGCTGCGCCAAGAGCGCGACAGAAAGTTCCGTGAAGAGAAGCAGCTCCTCCGGGAACGGGAAGAGCCGCAGCGGCGCCGCCAGGAGCTCGAGCAGGAGCTCCGCCAGGAACGCGACAGAAAGCTCCGCGAGGAGGAACCGCAGTTGCGCCGCCAGGAGCGCGAACAAGAGCTCCGCCAGGAGGAACAGCTCCTCCAGGAACGGGAAGAGCCGCAGCGGCGCCGCCAGGAACTGGAGCAAGAGCTTCGCCAGGAGGAACAACAGCGGCGGCGCCAGGAACTGGAGAGAAAACTCCGTGAGGAGAAGCAGCTCCTCCGGGAACGGGAAGAGCCGCAGCGGCGCCGCCAGGAGCTAGAACAAGAGCTCCGCCAGGAGGAACAGCAGCTGCGCCGCCAGGAACTCGAGCAGGAGCTCCGCCTAGAGCGCGACAGAAAGTACCGAGCGGAGGAACAGCTCCTCCAGGAACGGGAAGAGCAGCAGCTCCGCCGCCAGGAACTAGAACAAGAGCTCCGCCAGGAGCGCGACAGAAAGTACCGAGCGGAGGAACAGCTCCTCCAGGAACGGGAAGAGCAGCAGCGGCGCCGCCAGGAACTGGAGCAGGAGCTCCGCCAGGAGGAACAGCAGCTGCGCCGCCAGGAGCTCGAGCAGGAGCTGCGCCAGGAGCGCGACAGAAAGCTCCGCGAGGAGGAACCGCAGCTGCGCCGCCAGGAGCGCGAACAAGAGCTCCGCCAGGAGGAACAGCAGCGGCGCCGCCAGGAGCTCGAGAGAAAACTCCGTGAGGAGAAGCAGCTCCTCCGGGAACGGGAAGAGCCGCAGCGGCGCCGCCAGGAGCGCGAACAAGAGCTCCGCCAGGAGGAACAGCAGCGGCGCCGCCAGGAGCTCGAGAGAAAACTCCGTGAGGAGAAGCAGCTCCTCCGGGAACGGGAAGAGCCGCAGCGGCGCCGCCAGGAGCGCGAACAAGAGCTCCGCCAGGAGGAACAGCAGCGGCGCCGCCAGGAACTCGAGCAGGAGCTCCGCCAAGAGCGCGACAGAAAGTACCGAGCGGAGGAACAGCTGCGCCAGGAACGGGAAGAGCAGCAGCGGCGCCGCCAGGAACTCGAGCAGGAGCTGCGCCAAGAGCGTGACAGAAAGTTGCGTGAGGAGAAGCAACTCCTCCGGGAACGGGAAGAGCCGCAACTCCGCCGCCAGGAGCGCGACAGAAAGTTCCGCGAGGAGGAACCGCAGCTGCGCCGCCAGGAACTAGAACAAGAGCTTCGCCAGGAGCGCGACAGAAAGCTCCGAGCGGAGGAACAGCTCCTCCGGGAACGGGAAGAGCCGCAGCGGCGCCGCCAAGAGCTCGAGCAAGAGCTTCGCCAGGAGGAACAGCAGCGGCGCCGCCAGGAACTAGAGCAGGAGCTGCGCCAGGAGCGCGACAGAAAGTTCCGCGAGGAGAAGCAGCTCCTCCGGGAACGGGAAGAGCCGCAACTCCGCCGCCAGGAACTCGAGCAGGAGCTGCGCCAGGAGGAACAGCAGCGGCGCCGCCAGGAACTCGAGCAGGAGCTGCGCCAGGAGGAACAGCAGCGGCGCCGCCAGGAACTCGAGCAGGAGCTGCGCCAGGAGGAACAGCAGCGGCGCCGCCAGGAACTAGAACAAGAGCTCCGTCAGGAGCGCGACAGAAAGCTCCGAGCGGAGGAACAGCTCCTCCAGGAACGGGAAGAGCCACAGCTGCGCCGCCAGGAGCGCGACAGAAAGTTCCGCGAGGAGAAGCAGCTCCTCCGGGAACGGGAAGAGCAGCAACTCCGCCGCCAGGAGCTCGAGCAGGAGCTCCGCCAGGAGGAACAGCAGCGGCGCCGCCAGGAACTAGAACAAGAGCTCCGCCAGGAGCGCGACAGAAAGTACCGCCAGGAGCCGGAAGAACAGCTGCGACGACGTCGCCAAGAAGAGCAGCAGCTGCGGGAAGAGCAAGAACGAAGGCGCCGGCAGGAGCGGGAGCGGAAGTTCCGGGAAGAAGAAGAAGAAGAAGAAGAGCAGCTGCGGCAGCTGCAGGAGGCGCAGAGGCGCGGGCGCGGCCGGGAGGAAACGGATAAGGGCCGCCTGCGCCCCGTGGCCAGGGCCCCGGCGCGCTCCAGCCCGCTCTACGAGTACATCCAAGAGCAGAGGTCCCAGTACCGCCCTTAGGCAATGCTGCCGCCTCATCCCGACACGTGACAAAGCTTCAGCCAAGGAAAAGGGGAAATCCTGGGGTGACCAGATGACTCCAATGGTTTTTGGTTGTGGGAAAACTCTGTTATGTTAGAATATCTCTTTTTTTTTCCTCCAAAATCTTAAAACTATACTCATATTTCATGCACCTGCTACTTCTACCTTTTACTAGTCTTCCTCAAGTAGTTCTTTTACTGCAGGATGTCTTTGCTCTCTTTGGTGCAGATGTGGTGTGCATGTTTTAAAAAGAAAAAACAAGTCATTTAATTTGTGTAAGGAGCTTTGTTTGGGGAACATGTGAATGGACTGCTTTCGGAAGTTAACAAGAATAATCAGATGTGGGAGTCAAAAAAGAAACGGGTCTGTTGTGTTTTTGTTTTGTTTTTTTAATGGTTGACCTGTCTTGTGGGGAGAATGAAGGTATTTTTAGTGTTCAAGTTGGTATTTCTTCTTGGGCCTAAATTACATTTATAGTTACCTCCAAATAACCTCTCATCTTTTTTGGGCCTATTTAGCCTAGATTGTGATGAGGGGGCGGGGGGTTGGATTTTTACTGTAGGGAAAATGACTTCCACAGAAAAAAACTCCTTGTGAAAGCAGTCCATAATTGGAAGAAGTCTCTATTAAGAATAACATTTAGCTTTATTTAGAATTGGATTTTTTTTTTTAACATCTGACTCCATATACACTTAAAATCTCACAAAGCAAAAGTAAGGTGTTCCTCAACAACTCCAGAACTCAAATTTTAAAACTGTGTTTGCTGCAGTCTGTAGTGCTCAGTTCTCTTCCCCCAATCTTTGGTAAATTTCAGAATATTACTACCTTTGTTAATTTTACCTGAGAGGAAACCTGCTTGGGATCCTGTAGACATCTATCTTGCTCTAGGGTCAATAAGAGGTCACAGATAGCATTTTGGGGGAAGGGAAGGGAAAAATTTGTAAGCAGAGGGGCAAGTTCCTACATGTCCTTAAGAAGACCCATCAATCAGCCCACAATCCTTTGAAGCCTACTGATACTGCCTTGACGACATTCTTGTTGAAATAATTGGACTGTATTCAAAATTAATAAATAAATGTTTAGCAAACAATTATTTTTGTCTGTTTTAATTTTGCATCAAATCATAGTTCAGTATGTAGTGGTCTAGGAACTGAAAAAAGTTACCAGTCACTTAAGGGTTATGGTTATGTCAATTTTTTTAAAAAAGAGGAAAAAAAAACCACAAACTTTGTTTTCCCCAATCATTTTTCCCTGTTAGGGTGAACCCTATATTATCTGCCCTCTTGCCCCCCCCCCCCCACCTCCAAAGCTAGGATTCTCTGCCCAAGTGTTTTTATTCTTAACCTCACAGCTTTCTGTGCTTGTTTTTTTTTTTTTTTTGCAGTGATTCACTGTTCATGGCAAATAATGGTGCTCCCAATGTTTGTTAATATTCCATTCAAGAATACAGCAGTTTCTTTGCCTTTGATGTCTAATGAGCTAATAGTAGGAAATGGCCTGAAAGTTTAGCTCAGCATTATAGAAATTGTAGGTGAGCTGTTGGTTTAAGCAACACAATCTATTAAGTGACAGTCAGAATGCCTTTAATAGCAATGCCAAAAATATCAGATGATTATCTAATGATCCTGTGCCATCTGCTGGAGTCTCTATATAGTATTTAAGCCTTGGTACTAGGAATAAATCCAAAGAAGGCCCTGATCTAGGATAGTATTTCTAATTGTGAGGGTCATGGAAGAGAAGACAATCCTATATTATAGATACTCATCATGTTTGTCAGTTGTGGAGACAAGAAAGCTCTGCTGCTGAGTATCATTCTGATGGGGTAAAATGGCATTTTCTGCAAGGAGCACCAGCCTCTTCCTCACTTGAACACAAATAGCAGATGCCCACCAAAGACAGAACCTGGAAGTCCCCTGACACACTACCATGGAACATCACCTATTTCAAATGACTTCTAACTACAAAACTACTTTTCCCCTAAGATCAGTGTATGTTCCTTACTTAAGGGTCTTGCTAGAAACCATGGGAGAGCCTCATGGGCTTTCTCCAAGATCCATTCAATAGGCATTTATTTCAGAGCCCCAGGTTACTCCTGAAATAGACACGCATCACCTAAGCTACAGGTCAACAATAATAACCATGGTAAAAACAATCAAAGCCCTTCCGATGTTTTACAGAATTTTACAAGATGAGGAAAGAGCCATTTTCAAAGAAGAAAGTATTGTTTCCCCAGTTATAATAATCTCATTTAAAAAGAAAAATGAGCCAGCCAGCCCATGCCCTATGGCTCTTCTTTTAGCAATCTGGCAGGCTATCCCTCCTGCTTCATATAGTTAATATACATACATGGGCAGAAGCTTAAGGCTATTAGGCAATTGACTGCTTAAATATAAACTGGGAGCTCTATCAATAGTACCTTGGCTACTGCTAAAGAATGGGTTTGAGGGTTTAAAATGCTCTGTGATAGCAAAGCTGGTCTGTGTGTGTTCTGGGCTGAATTATTCCCCCGCCCCTAGAAGTTTTATGTTGAAGTTTTAACCTCCAGTACTTTAAAAACTATGAGATGCACTATTTAAATAAACATTTTATTTAAATGAGATCATTAGGTGGGCCCTAATCCAAAATACATGGAAATTTGGATACCCATGATAGAGGAAAGATGATGGGAAGACACAGGAAGAAGATGGCCATCTACAAGCCAAGGACAGAATCCTGTAACAGATCCTTCCCTCATAACCTTCAGAATAAAAAAACCAACCTTACCAACCCCTTGATCTTAGATTTATGACCTTTAGAATTGTGAGAAATACGTTCCTATTGGCTAAGCAACCCATTCTGTGGCTGTTATGATAGCCCTAGCAAACTAATGCATCAAGTAAGGGGAAGTTCTTTTGCTGGGGAAATCTATCTGTATTATAATAACCGTTATCCTCTGACATTGTGCAGGCCTGTCCCGGTTGCTCAAAGATTCTCTTTTTCTTTTCCTTTTTACTTATTTATTTGTTTGTTTGTTTGTTTATTATTAAATCTGTCATAGTTTCTCTATGGTACAGTGGGAATAATACTACGTATAAGTAATAAGCCTGGGGATTATTGATTCATTTAATAAATATTTATTGAGCTCCTGCTGTGTGTCAGAAATTCTAGGCAATATGCCTACAGTGGTGAAGTAGACATTCTGGCCTATTCCTTCACTTTACTATGTGTGTGTCCTTGTGCAAGCCATTTAAGCGGCCTCCGTTATTTCATATTTCCAACTGTGAGTCTAGAATAGCTATCACCAAGGTTATTCCCAGGACTGAAAAATAATTTCTTTAATTCTAACATTCAGCTTGTCCAATTGAAACTCTCAGAGCAACTTAAAATGATCCCTCAGCTCAGCTCTACAGAACACAGCGGGGCGGAGGTGGGGAAGCGGTTGGGAGGGAAAGTTAACCACTGAAGGTGATCATCGTAGACTAGTTCCAATTCCAAAGATCTTTCTTTTCTAGCCAATCAGACCTGAACTTTTCTCACTTTGTCTCCCAAACTCCTCTCCAGAGTGCCTATCATCCCCGGTTTATTCACTGAAGAATAAGACCCCTACCTGCTTCATTTTCTGTGACCCTAGTACTGTATTTTCAAAGATCATTGCCCAGATCTGTGAACTTCACATAGGCACTTAATCACTCTCATTCCTTTTCTGAAGAGAAAGAGAAGTCCTGGAACTTAGTTCCACTTGAACTGAAAGTCTGTGGCCACTAGTTAAGTATGAACCCATCTCTACATTAATTACACATTGCTAATATTTTCATTCAGTCATAGTAATTATGTTTGTTTAGCAAGTGTACTGGACTGTAATCTTCTGAAGATTATAATCTATGTAGTAAGTAATAAGCACGTGTTTCCCTTGTTAGTAAAAGCTGACAGTCACATGCAATAATCTGAAACAAAACAAAAGTGGATTTCTAAATAGGTATTATTTTCTGAACCCTCCAGACATCCATGGCAGGCACTCAAATTACAAAAACTTTTTTAAAATCTGATTTCTATTTGTCATTACTCCCCCTCTTAAAAAAAAACATCTATTGTATTTTCTGCAAGATAAAGTCTAAAGTCTTCAGTTTGGAATTTAAGGCGCTCCACTTTCTAGAGGCAACCCACGTTTTAAACTCTGGTTCCTACCACAAGGAATTCTTGTCATTTTAAACAGGGGAGTAATTAACCAAATTTATCGGTTTTAAGGACCACTCTGGCTGCAATGTGGACGAAGGGCTGGAGAGGGTCAAAAGGAAAGCATTAGCAGGATATTATAACAATCCCTGCGAGGCCCGGCTGGCGTGGCACAGTGCTTGAGCATCGACCTATGAACCTGCAGCTCATGGTTCAATTCCCAGTCAGGGTACATCCCCAGGTTGCAGGCTCAATTCTCAATGTGGGGCATGCAGGAGGCAGACGACGTTCAGTGATTCTCTCTCATTGATGATGTTTCTATCTCCCTCTCCCTTCCTCTCTGGAATCAATAAAAATATTTTTTTAAAAACAACAGCAATAAAATCCCTATGAGAGACAATGATAACCTGAGATAGTATAATAGATGTGGGATAAAGGAAAGTGGGTATATTTGAGACCTACTTGAGAATCAGTAGGAGTTGGTGATACATTGAAGAGATGATGGAGAGGAGGAGATATCAGAGTTATAGCTGAAGAAGCTGGGTGGATAGCCGTATCATTATTGAGATGGAAGCACAAGGGAACCTCAGGTTTGTAGTGAGGGGAAATGACAAGTTTAGTTGAGTTACATTTGAGGCTTCTAGGAAGCATTATTTGGGAACTGGTTATATGAGTCTGAAGCACAGGTGAGAGGTTTGGATTTGATATATAAAAGAGGGATATCAGCCTATCAGTAGTGATAGAAGCTATAAAAGTAGATAAGAAAGTTTGGCTAAGCCAAAACCCTAAGAAACAGCAACACTTAAGGGAAAGACAAAATTAAAAAAAAAAAAAAAAAAAAACACCTAAAAAGGGAAATTAAAAGGAGCAGTCAGAGAGGTAGGAAGAAAACCAGTAATGAATTAAAAACTTCCCGCAAATGCTCTCTTTTTCTGGCACGAAATTCAACATTTTTAGGCTATTTTGTTGTATTTACAACAAGCTTCAAAACTTCATATGTCAAATTTTCTGAAGGTGTTAACATCATAGACATTTTTTAAAATGTTGAATTTCATGACAAAAAAAAAGCATTTGCAGGAATTTTTAATCCATTATTTTGAAGAAAAATGCTGTTGTAAGTTATCATATACTTCGGGAAGCTTATGGTGAACATGCTCCATCTCAAAGTACTTGTGAACGCTGGTTTAAACGCTTTAAAGTGATAATTTTGATGTGAAAGACAAAGAACATTCAGGTCAACTGAAAAAGTTTGAAGACCAACAACTACATGCATTATTGGATGAAGATGTGTGGCAAACTCAAAAACAACTTTCAGAAAAATTAAACGTTGCTCAGCAAACAATTTCCGATAGTTTACAAGCAATAGGAAAGATTTTAAAGGAAGGAAAATGGGTGCCACATCAACTGAATGAAAGACAAATGGAAAACCAAAAAGTCATCAGTAAAATGTTGCTTCAACTGCACAAAAAAAAAGTCTTTTTTGCATCAAATTGTGACTGGTGATGAAAAGTGGATTTATTTTGAGATTCCCAAATGCACAGAATCATGGGCTGATCCAGGTCAACCATCAACATCGACTGCAAGGCTAACTCACTTTGGAAAGAAGACAATGCTCTGTGTTTGGTGGGATCAGTAAGGTGTGGTATATTATGAGCTTTTAAAACCAGGTGAAACCATTAATACTGATCACTACTGCCAACAAATAATCAATTTGAACCATGCTTTGATCATAAAATGATCAGAATGGGCCATGATGACGCACCATCACACTCTTCAAAACCAGTTAAAGACATGTTAAACGATCTTGCCTGGAAAATATTAACCCACCTGCTGTATTCAGCACGCCTTGCTCCTTCAGATTACCACTTGTTCCAATCAATGGCACACGCACTTTCTGAGCAGCACTTCAAAATGTAGAAGTGGAAAATTGGGTCTGTGAATGGTTTGCCTCAACACAAGAAAAGCTCTATTGGGACGGTATCCTGAAAGATGGGGGGAATGTGTAGCTAGCAATGGACATTACTTTGAATAAAGCACTTTTGATGTTTCTCTTGAAATTATCATATTTTCTTTGGTTACAAAATCTGCATTAGTAATCGGTACACTTAGTACAAGGGCCTTACATGAGCATAAATACACTGCATATGTTTATTATACAAGGGGGCCTCAATATATGGATGTACAACTTCTCAAAGTCTTTCTTTTCTTTAAATATATTTTTATTGATTTCAGAGAGGAAGGGAAAGGGATAGATAGAAATATCAATAACAAGAGGGAATCATTGATCAACTGCCTCCTGCACTCGCCACACTGGAGATGGAACCCACAACACAGGCATGTGCCTTGATGGGGAACCGAACCCTGACCCTCCTGATTCATACATCAACACTCAACCACTGAGTCTTTCTTTTCTTTTTCTTTTCTTTTTTCTTTTTTTTTAATATATATATATTTTATTGATATTTTTACAGAGAGGAAAGGAGAGGAATAAAGAGTTAGAAACATCGATGAGAGAGAGACATCGATCAGCTGCCGCCTGCACACCCCCCATTGGGGATCTGCCCGCAACCAAGATACATGCCCCTGACTAGAATTGAACCTGGGACCTTTCAGTCCGCAGGCCAACGCTCTATCCACTGAGCCAAACCGGTCTCGGCTGAGTCTTTCTTTTCAAGTCAGCCGAGAACATACTTAGTTTCCTTCTGTCATTTCTCAAGAAATTGGCCTGTGAGTGCCAGGGCAGGGAGACATACTTTACTCAACTTTAAACATCCCAGTACTTGGTACAGTGACTGAGAAAGAGCTGGATTTTAGGGGATGTTGACTGATAAGAATTAAAATGACTTTTATATGCCAATCTCAATTCTCAGGAGAGGTCTTCCTCTTAGGGCAGGGGTGGGAAACACCTGGGAAGTATTAACCCACCTGCCATATTCACCAGACCTTGCTCGGGCCATATTAGACCCCACACAAAATCATCTGGTCTAGCCCTGCAAAGGCTCCACTGGCGGGTCTTGAAATTCAATAAACCTAGGAGCTTTTTTCGTAGCAACATAAATTTATATTAAGTGAATTATATTAAGCCAATGATGTTCTAAAGATCCAATGGCCCTTGGCAGGAAAAAGGTTCCCTACGCCTGTTTTAGGGGCATGCTGAGAAAAGTTGTTTCTAGACAGAAATTGTCCATGTAAATCCCTTCCTCCAGTTTCCTTATATACTTGCCTTGATTATCAGCAAGATAAAGTGATTCTGATCAATATCAATGTTTTCCTCAGTCTCAGACTTCTCGTATAATAAATTACCTTCAACCCCTCCCTTCCATTATCTTGGTCTATCTTTTACCCTTGTTTTCCTGGTTCTATTTCTTACAAGATGGCACGAATGTTTTAAAACATACTCTATTCTCTTTTTAAATATCTAAAACAGAAAACCGATCCTAACTCTCTTGTTAGTTATATATTATCTTCTAAGGGGAACCCAGTTCTAGGAGGAAATAAAAACACTTGCCAGTTCAGCATCTGGGGTTTACGCCTACCTGTCCTCAGCTTGAAAGTGTCTGTCTCCCTTTCCCCTTTACAGAGAGAACACAGTTAAATAGATGTTCCTTGGATTATAAAAATGCCTTTAAAGGGCCAATCTCAATCACATTTTTAAGTAGCACATCTAAGGTAAGCAAAGTGCTGCACCATCCAGCCGAGATTTTTTTTCCCCCCTAACTCTGCCTCTAAGCAAGGAGAGCAGAGCATCGAAACACCCAAGTCACCTGGTATCTCCACTTCTGTCACATGGCTAAAAAAGGGCCTCTATTTTTAAACACATGACTGACACCCATCTATCTGGGCTGAGTCAAATTCAGTCCATCCTGAGTAGAAAGACCAATCAGATGACTTCTGAGGCTCCTGACAACCTATGACTTGTCAAATAGAAATGTAATTGTGTCCTTAGGTTTAGAAAAAAAAAAAAAAAGCCATCACCACCCCAAAGATCCCTCAAAAAGTCAGTAAGTGAACCAAGATACCTTTTTCCCTCTTCCTTTGGATGAGTCTGAAACCAAGACTGAACCGAATCTGACTACAGAAGGAAATAAAAGTAAGACAAGCTGGCAGCAGAGAAAGAGGGGAGATGGTGGTGATGAATCAGAACATGAGACACAGAGGGTGTCTCCTTCCAAACTGTGCAATTAGAGACTCAATAAAAGGGTTCAGTGCCTGCTGTCAGCTCACAACCAGCTGACCCGCACCCCACTTGTTCTCACTCCTGAGCAAGGTAAGTCTCAATGAGTATCTCTTGAGCTACTGCTTTGCTTCTATGTGAGATTACATAAGGATTTCAGGAGAAACACTACTGATGATACTAAATGGAAGGGGGAGAGGCGGGGGGTGGGAGTGGGGGGTCAGCCATCCAAATGCATCACTTGCTTCCAGAACTTCTTTGGTCATTTTCTGTTTTAAAAAATATAAACTGTTTGTATGACATAGGCATGGATATTATTTAATAAGACATAGAACTCAGACCTATATTAAATAAAATGGCGGAATTATTTAAATGATGGGTAGTGATGGGGGAAGAGGGAAAAGTCAGAACTCTATTTTATCATTAAGTTCCCAGAGCCCCTGAGCTATGTCTTCTTGGTTAAAAAATAATAATAGCCGAAACCGGTTTGGCTCAGTGGATAGAGCATCTGCCTGCGGACTGAAGGGTCCCCAGGTTTGATTCCAATCAAGGGCATGTACCTTGGTTGCGTGCAGGAGGCAGCTGATCGATGTCTCTCTCTCATCGATGTTTCTAGCTCTCTATCCCTCTCCCTTCCTCTCTGTGGAAAATCAATAAAATATATATTTAAAAAATAAATAAATAATAATAAAAGCTGCTTTGGCCTGCATACACAGCAGTTGATTTGCTTCTCTTTCCTCTATAAGCTTTCCTAACTTCAAAAGTTACACTTCCGTAACCAGAGGAGTTAGACTGAGTCAAGGTAGGAGGAGAACAGGTGGACACTCTTAGATGAGGCTGGAAGGATTGGCCTCACTCTGTTGGTTTTATGTGTGTATTTTAGCACTTACATTTGAGTTCTTTTTCCGTCCTCCTTTTACAATAAAGCCTTCTCTGAACATATGTATGTTGCTGTTTTCTGAAGGAGAGGATAAAGTGTCTCTTCTAATATTTACCTGTGCCCAATCTGATTTCGCCACATTACCTGGTACAAAACTACATCACCCCTGACCCTAAGAACCAACACCTGGAAGGAGATGGACAGAGTCAGGAAGTTCAAATACAGTATTTTAAGATGCAGAATAGCGCAGATAATGCCAGTGAAGCTGGGACAGAGTCGGAAAGAATGACCATCTTATCTCCTTTCCGAAGGACCCATCCTAGAAGATCAAGTTTGTTTGTCCTTTCTCAGAGTCTCCTGAGTTTGTCAAGATGCCTTGGCTCCTGAGAGATGTCCTCCATGTAATCGAGACATTCCACAAGTATGCCAGGAAAGACGGTGATAAGGTGACGTTGACCTGCAGAGAGCTGAAAAGGCTCATTCAGGGAGAGTTTGGGGACAATCTTCAGGTATGGTGCTCACAGAGCTGTACAAATCCTTCTCCACTTGACGCTTCTCCATATTCCAAGCAGGACAGGCATAAGTGACCCCTGCCTGTTTTACACCTGGCTACCAGCTCTCAGCACTCACTGCCTTTGAACAACTTTTTTCATTCTCAGCTCCCTACTCCGTGCAATTGCTTAGCCAATAATGCTTAGCTCAAAACTAAGATGTTAAGAGGAATCATGAACTAGTACATATCTAAATGCAACTCATAAGTGATATAAATGCTCTTTTGCTATCTCATAAGAAATGGCATCCAGCCGAGACAGGTTTGGCTCAGTGGATAGAGCGTCGGCCTGGGGACTGAAAGGTCCCAGGTTCGATTCCCGTCAAGGGCATGTACATTGGTTGCGGGCACATTCCCAGTAGGGGGCGTGCAGGAGGCAGCTGATCCATGTCTCTCTCTCATTGATGTTTCTGGCTTCCTATCCCTTTCCCTTCCTCTCTGTGAAAAATCAATAAAAATATATTTTTAAAAATGGCATCCAGAACCAAAAAAAAAAAAAAAATTCTTACTATTTTAGGAAGTCTCACAAGTGCCTGAAGAATAGGGCTAAAAAAATGAGTATTCTTGGGAAACATGTAGACACTCAACACACTTAACTTCTTGCAAACAGGCTGATCTCTCACTGTGTTTTCTTGCAGCCACGTATCATTCATGCTGTAGAAAGAAACTTGAATCTTCTGACGATTGACAGTGATGGCACCATCAGTTTTGACGAGTTTGTTCTTACAATCTTCAACTTGTTGAACCTCCATTACCTTGACATACAGTCATTACTAAATTCAGAACCAAGAGAAGGGTCTAAACCCGAAGAGAAACCAGATGATATGAATCTCC
>PVJN01041765.1:0-18592 GCA_004026805.1 Lasiurus borealis | reverse complement strand
GTCTCCGTACCTCAGCTTTTTGCAGTTCCTCTGGGTCTCTGTGAGCCCCTCTCTTTCCTTCTAGCTGTAGAACTTCCACTCAGCCAGCTTTCCTGTGGTTCTGGATGATGTCTGTTCTGTCTTTTAGTTGTAGTTTTGAAATTGTTGTGCGAGGCAGCAGTGTAGGTGTTTACCTATGCCGCCATCTTGGCTCCTCCCTGGATTTTCTTTATACTAGTAAATCTTTAATCCACTCTGAGTTTATTCTTGTGTATGGTGTAAAAAGGTGTTCTAGCTTTATTTTTTTGCACATATATGTCCAATTTTTCAAACACCATTAATTGAATAGACCATCTTTATCCCATTGTATGTTCTTGCCTCCTTAGTAAAATATTTATTGACTATAAAGGCATGGATTTGTTTCTGAGCTCCTTATTCTGTTCTATTGATCAGAATCATGCTGTTTTTGTTGTTGTTTTATTTTTAATGTATGTTTATTATTGAAAGTATTACAGATGACATCTACTTGACACCCATCAGTATCATGCTGTTTTGATTACTGTGGTTTTGTAGTCTAGTTTTATATGATATAGCATGATGATTCCTCCAATGTTGTCCTTCTTTTTCAAGATATCTGTTGCTATTCAGTGACTTTTGTGGTTCTGAAGCATCATAGTAATCCCTCCTTCGGAAAAACTGCTGTTTTAAAATTCTCTGCTGTTTTGAAATTCTCTGCTATTTTTGCTAGTCCCTCTGTTATTTTTAGACTGTAAATAACTTTGTTTTTTTTTTCTAGCTTATAGAAAAGATAAACTTAACTGTCTAACCTTGCAAGCTAGCCATCTAAAGGGTCTGATACATTGATACTGATAATAATTTCCATATTCTCATGCCAAGTGTTTGTTTATTATATATCCAAGATTATAGATTTCTATATAGATATGTACTCAAAGTTACAAACTCAAAGTGTTTGTATAGATATGATATGTATTCAGGATTACAAACTGTCTATCAAAATAACTTACACAAAGAACTAGAAGAATTTGACAGAGGTAATCTGCTCCGAACCTGCATGCAATAATGATGATTCCTAACTAACTGGCTCATTAAGGAGCCTTGTCTAGCTTATTGATCTGTGATACAACAGTTCCATGTAAATTTTTAGAATATTTATCCTTGTTGTATGAAATATGCCATTGGTATCTTGATAAGAATAGCATTGAGTCTATAGATTGCTTTGGGTAGTATGGACATTTTAATAATGTTAGTTCTTTTTACCCATGAACATAGTATATGCTTCACTTATTTGCATCTTCCTCAATTTCTTTATTCAGTCTCCTATAATTTTCTGAGTACAGGTCTTTTACATCCTTATTTAAAATTCTTCATAGGTTTCTCATTTATTATTATCATTTATTTGTTGCAGTTGTAAATGGGATTGTTTCTTAGTTTCTCTGTCTGAGAGTTTATCATTGATGTATAAAAATGCAATTGATTTCTGAATATTTCTTTTGTATTGTATTACTTTACTGAATTCATTTATTAGTTCTAGTAGCTTTTTGGTGGAATCTTTAGGGTCTCTACATACATACTATATCATTGCAAATAATGACAGTTTTATTTCTTCCTTTTCACTTGTAAAATTTGGATGCCTTTTATTTCTTCTTCTTGTATGCTTACTGTAGCTAGGATTTCCAATACTATCTATATATAAAAGCCAAGCAACCAGAATGACAGAACAACCAGAATGACTGGAACAACCAGAAGGACTGCTCACTATGATGTGCACTGCAGCAGCCAAATGGCCTGATCAGGGCCCCTATTGGTGCCCTCACCCCAATAGGGGGTGGGACCTGCCAGCTAATCTCCTGTAGCCCCTCCGCCTGGCCAGCCTGGCCCCTGATTGCCTCCCATCAAGGTAGGCTGGCCAGACTCTACCCATGCACAAATTCATGCACCAGGCTTCTAGAATAAGAATGGTGAAAGCAACATCCCTGTCTTATTCATGATCTTAAGAGAAACATTTGTAGATTTTTCCCATTGAGTTGGCTGAGGGTTTCTCATATATAGCCTTTATTATATTGAGGTATGTTCCTTCTAGTCTCACTTTGCTGAGAGTTTTTATTATGAACTAGAGGCCCAGTGCACGAAATTGATGCACAGGTAGGGTCCCTAGGCCTGGCTAGTGATCTGGGACAATTGGGGCCTTCTGGCTGCCAGCTGAGGCCTTCCTTCTTTCCGCACCACACCCGGGTGGTCAGTGCACATCATAGTGAGTGATCGAACTCCTGGTCTCTCAGTTGAACTCCCAAGGGGACACTTTACATATTAGCCTTATATATATATATAGATTGATGTTAGGTTTTACTAAGTGCTTTTTATGCATCTATTGATATGGTCACATGATTTTTATCTTTCATTTTGTGTATACGCTGTATCTCATTTATTGCTTTCCAGATATTGTACCAACCTTACATCCCTGGAATAAATCCCACTTGATCATGGCATATAACTCAGCTGCTGCCAGTGGGAGCAGGGCCAACCTTTTCATGTCTCCACCATTCCTCCCAATCTCAATGTGGCTTCTTCTGTAAATCCTTGGTTATAAGACTTCTTTAGTCAGGTTGATTGCTCTATATTTCAGTTGTCATTCCAGTTTGGTCCTGGGAGAGGGGGATATAACATCCATCTACTTTGCAACCACCATGGGCCCCTTTTTTATTTCTTAATTTTCTTTTTGAAGTTTCTTTTTTGCTAGCCCCTACTTTATGACCCAATTATCTTGATTATTTTTTATGAAGGACCTATGATTTTCTTTGGATACCAATTGCCTCTAAAAACTCCTCATATCTTATATTCATAGACACCAAATTGGATCACATTACTCTGACAGCTATGTGATTAGGAACCAAAGTGTCCAAAATTTCCATTATACCTATCAGTAAATTTTCATTTATTTACTTTAAATTGAGTTGAAAAAGTAAGAAATCTCACTTTTATTGTCCTTAAGTATTTGATATCTTTCTCTACAAAATACCAGAATAATTCTGTTTTTTTTTTTTCAACTCCAATTAGCATAAACCACATTTGATTCTGAATTTGGTCTAGTAATTGAACCCTTGGAATTAATCCAGCCAAAAGCACAGAACCAATCCAAATTCACACATTAAAATTTTAAAAATCTGGTTAATTCCTCAGTATCAATAAATTTGGCCTCATTCAATACTGCATTCCTTCTATCTCAGCGGTTCTCAACCTGTGGGTCGAGACCCCTTTGGGGTGCAACGACCCTTTCACAGGGGTCGCCTAAGACCATCGGAAAATGCAGATATTTACATCACGATGCATAACAGTAGCAAAATTTCATGGTTGGGGGTCACCACCACATGAGGAACTGTATGCAAGGGTCTCAGCCTTAGGAAGATTGAGAACCACTGTTCTATCTGATCTGTGGCTAAAAAAAAAGGCCACTTGCTAACTTGACTAGCTCTATGAAGGCCTGCAGGGCAGTTTTGCAAACACAAAGACAGAAACTAACAAAAGATAGCCTGAAATTAAAACTTTAACTAAAAGCAGTTTATAGTATCTTGCCAGATAAAAGTCAATCTTTACTTTAACTGAGCCTATTGTCTTTTTGTATCTAAGATAACACCTTTGTGAAATGTGAGGTCTATCTTTTTACTTTTTATCCAATCCCAGAGGTCCCCCTGCCCCTTTGCTTTCTCCACCTCCCTAATCTATCACCAATGGATTTCCTGTAACCCACCTATGTCTCCTCCTTTGCAATGTATAAAACAAGGTGAAGGACTGCCATTCTCCAGAGCTTTATCCCAATCTGTTGAGATTCTGCTTTCCAGCATTTGTTGATAGTTTGGCTCAAATAAACTCACAGATATTCTTTTCAGGTTTGAATTGCTTTTACCTTAACAGATCCAAATTCTTGGACTCCATTATAATAATATTTCTCATTTTTTTGTATATTGGCAATATCTTGTGATAATGTATATGCTACTTTCTCTGAGGACATACTTTCTACCCCAAACCTTGGATTTTAATATAGTTATAGATCAGTAGTAACAAGAAGATTATTAAGATTTTCCTAAAAGGCAATACTTTTGGAAAGTTATTACAGGTTCTTTAGGCAAGAGAAGTCTAACCTCTATATCCAGAGAGAATGAATGGGTGTTACTATTGCCAAAAAAGCAAGAATAATCTATCCAGAGGGTTAAGGTCCCCAGCTTCTTTGGAACTTACTCAGATTCTCTCACTCTAATTTTTATGGCTCAAAATCTTTTCCAATCAATGCTATAACTTTAACAGATCTGTGGCTTCAAATTCCATGTACATTTTAATTAAGCCACCTGTAGGATTAGACTTTGGGTTTGTTTTCAGAATCTCAACTATTTAGCTATATGGTATTGTTACAGAGAACCAGAATAATCAAACAATGCTCAGGGAGTTTGGAGTTATATTTATTATGCGCAGGTCCAGAGGAAAATGTTTCTAAAATTCTTGGCCCCAACATGCAGAAATTTTTCCTATTTATATATTTTCACTTTCTTTGTCTCCCAAATATGGGATGTTTCCCACCCCTTTTGCAAGTTCTTCAAGAGCCCCTATGTGCTGGGGCCTTGAGACCTCAACCAAAGGCCTGGCCTGGTGCCAGCACTAATAATTTTGTCCAGGGAAGGTTTAATAGCCTCTATAGCAGTGGTTCTCAACCTTCCTAATGCTGTGACCTTTTAAGACAGCTCCTCATGTGGTGGTGACCCCCAACCATAAAATTATTTCCGTTGCTACTTCATAACTGTAATTTTGCTACTGTTATGAACTGTAATGTAAATATCTGATATGCAGGATGTATTCTCATTGTTACAAATTGAACATAATTAAACCATAGTGATTAATCACAAAAACAATATGTAACTATATATTGTGAAATATTTATTTCTAATTACAAATAAATGAAATTTTGTCTTGAATTGTGGTGTAGCATGGGTAACAGTCTTAATATGACAACAGTAAACTACATTGCTACATTTTGCTACACCGAGGAGCGGTCTGTTGGTTCTTAAGACCATGGGAAATAGGTGTTTCCCAATAGTCTTAGGCGACCCCTGTGAAAGGGTTGTTCGACTCCCAAAGGGATCGCGACCCACAGGTTGAGAACCGCTGTTCTACAGTGAGAGTAGTCTCATTTTCCTTATTATTTAAGCAAGCAAACATTTACAGAAGCCAAATAGCAGGGTTAAAATTTCAAACTGCAGTTTTTATATAAGATGGATGCTTCAGTATAAGGAGGCTTTCTGGTTCATTCCCTAGATCTTGGGCTGGGAATTTAAAGCTTTAAGCTCATTATTTTATTTTTTCCCAAGTTTCCAGAAGCAACCAAACAAACCCACAACTTTATATTCTATTTCCACTAAAAACCTGGCCTTCTCCAGGTGACAGAAGGTAATTTTATAGCTCACCTATAAAACTGAAAATGGGGTTTATCCAACCCAAGAATGAGTAGGGAGTGATTCTTTCGTGAGAAACCAGGATACTCTTAGTGGGAGAGAGTAAGAATGTAAGAACAGACAAATATCCAACCACCCTGTTCATAGTCAGTCTTTTCTCTCCAAAATTGAGTATAAAACATAATGCCATTATTTAGAAGATCCACCTCTGAGAACAAGACTAGAATGGAGCATGTTGAGCTAGAACATAGGATAGGGCAAAAGAGAAAATAAGGAGACCAGATGCTTGAAAGATTAGAAGAGATCGGAAATTACATAATAGCTAGGCTGACAGAGGCTCTGACTGCTCTGCAGATTTATTTAGAATAATTCCTAATAATACTTATGTGAATTTACTCATATCCATGTAGCATTAATTTTTTTAGTACAGTAGACACACTTTTTTTAGTAGATGTGCTGCCAAAGTGAACACTAGACACAATTGTTTACATTTTAAAAATATTCTAAGATCTGAAAGAGAAATCATGTTTGACCATATATATCTGAACGAGAACATGATTGTCATATATAAGTGAATTTTTGTATTCTGATACCATTTGAATAGTAAGTAGTAAATAATATTATTCTATTTTATTAATGATTGTTTTTACCCTATTTTCATTTTTGTAGTAGAATGCAATGTGTGTAACTTTTTAGGTGATTTCGCTAAGCTTTTTGCTTCTCACGTGTCATAATTATTTCCAGAAAATTGAAAGTTTTGAAGTTATTTTCCAAATAGTGATATCATAATGATGAATATTATTTAAAATCTTTACTTCTAGGAGAGATTTTTAGGACTTCCCTTAATTTGTTTTGGGGGCTCCTACAAAGTATTTCAGAATTGGCAACTGCTAATCAAACCTCCTGATATTCCCCATAACATGAGCATTTTCGGTGAAGTTTCAGAATAGAAATTTTTAATTCCTGTGCAGATGTAAAATGAATGAGCTGGGTAATAGAAGCATCTGGCTTTAACTTCTGTTTTCTGAAGTTTTACCAGAGGGATTTTAAAAATGATTCTGTTTAACCTCATTTTCATTTGTCAGTGTCAGCTTCTTCTGTGGGAGTCCGAAGTTTACCTTCTGTGACCTGCTGGTCGTTTAGCAGAGCTAAAAATATAAAAACACCTTTTTAGGCTTTCACATGCTCTTAAATGCTCAAATTCTCATCTTGCTTAATTACTACCCAGATAAATGCAGTATTTTAAAGGATGCAGCTCTAATATATTGACTTTCAAACTACCCCATTTATTGCCATATTTTTATATTGTAGACGATTGTGAAAGCATTTGAACTTTAGGACAAAGGGTTTGTATTTTGTTGTTTTTGTTGTTAATCCTCATCCAAAGATATTTTTTCATAGATCGTTTTACCGAGAGAGGAAGAGAGAGGGAAAAACAGAGAGAAACAACAATGTGAGACAAACACATTGATTGGTTGCCCAGGTCAGGCCTGGGCCAGAGAGGAATCTGCAACCAAAAAATCAAACCCAGGACCCTTTAGTCTGCAGACCAATGCTCTATCCATTGAGCCAAACCAGCCAAAAGCCAAGAGGTTTGTATTTAATTTAGGATGGAATGGAACAGTAAGATACTATAAAATGTTTTAATAATGAAATAATACTAAATATATTCATATTGTCTGTATTGAGAAATCCCTTGAATTTTCAAACAGAATGCTGTGTGTTCATTAGGACCCATTCTCTTCTTTTTCTATAGAAATGGAGTTTTCAGAGGATCACATTACCAAACAGCCAATCTTCTTTATATTTAAAATAGAGGCCTGGTGCATGAAAACTCACGCACTGGAAGGGTGAATCCCTCAGCCCTGCCTGCCCCCTCTCACAGTCTGGGAGCCCTCAGGTGTGGGAGGTGACCCAGCTATTAGGGGAAGGCAATGCCCTATCACACTTCTGTTGCTGTCACTGCTGGAAGCGCCAGACTCTGCCAACCTTGGTTACCGGAGCTTTGGGTGGCACTGTCCAAGGTTTGCCTGCATCTTGGGCTGGCCCTGGGCAGCTGGGGCCTGAGAGGCCTGGGGAACTCTGGAGGTAGGCACACGTAGCTGCCTTGGCAGGGCTGAGGGGACTGGGTACTGCCATCATGTGGTTGTGGGCATCCCCATATTTGAGGGCAGAGTAGTCAATTAGCATATTCCCTCCTTATTGGCTGTGAGGCACTGCCATTTCCACAATTAGCATATTCCTCTTTATTAGATAGGATGTGGATATATGACCTAGTCCTTACCAAGATAGCACTTAAAAAAACAGAACTTTCCTTCTTTGGACTCTTCCTTCATCCTGCTACAGAGAATGCAGGCAGGATGGTGAGGCATTTGAACTGCAGCTGCTTGCGAGATACAAGAGACAGCATGGTGAAATCTGGACAGTATTATGCTAAGTGAAATAAACCACTCAGAGAAAGACAAATATAATATAACCTCTCTTATATGTGGAATCTAATGAAGAAAATAAACTAATGAACAAAACAGATCCAGAGCTGAAACCGGTTTGGCTCAGTGGATAGAACATCAGCCTGTGAACTGAAAGGTCCCAGGTTTGATTTCGGTCCAGGGCATGTACATTGGTTGCGGGCACATCCCCAGTAGGGGGCGTGCAGGATGCGGCTGATCGATGTCTCTCACCTCATCGATGTTTCTGGCTTTCTGTCCCTTTCCCTTCCTCTCTATGAAAAATCAATAAAATATATTTTTTTAAAAAAGAAAAAAAAAACACAAACAGATCCAGAGACATTGAAACATGCAACAGACTGATGTATTTCAGAAGGGGTGGGGATGGGAAGAAAGTAAACAAAGAATGTACAGTATATGCATATATGAATAGCCCATGGACAAATAATAGTTCAGGGAAGGCCTGGGGAAGAGGAGGGAGCAGGATGAGGGAATCATGGGGGGAGGGAGGGCGGGAGGAGACATTAGTAATACTTTCAACAATAAAGTTTTAAAAAGTTAAAAATCTTTATTTCTATCTGATTCAATTTTATATAATGCTGCATGAAACTTAAAATCAATCAGGAGTACTCATCTTGCACTTCAGAAATGCTCCTCTTTGATTCTATTTTTCATAAATAAATAAATAAGAGATCGTAATATCAGAAAAGATGTTGAGTGATTGGGGGTGAGGTGAAACTACATTACATATTTCAGTATGTAATGTAGTTTCACTCTGCTCCTATGTAATCCCTTGTTCTGAAATGAGATGGGAAGATTGTCAACTACCTACCAATAGGAGTTCTTGCTACTTTTAATTTATTCTCATATTTTTTCTTTTAAACCATACATTAAATAATTTTTAAAAGTAATTTTAGTTTACCAATATGTGATTCCCAAGAGTAAAATAATGACTTCATTGTGATATGTGCCTGAAATGAACATAAGGAACAAACTAGTTAAGCTTGAATGAACATTTAACCTTGGACATGAAAATAATACACATCATTAAAGAACAAGATGAAAAGAGTGTGGACCACTTTACAAACATTTATAGATTTGTTTAATTTGAATGGTTTCTGATTACAGAGCAATCTTTCCAATATTTTGAGGTTTTTGTTTGGAAACTGCGAGAACACAATGATGTGATTTTGCTAAAATGGTGTGAAAGTGTGCTGCCCTAAAAAATGGGGGCTTGAGAGTGCTGCTTGTACAAAAGGGCACAGTGTGGGCCAATGATCTAGAAGCCTCCCAACAGGAGTTTTCTTATACTCTAGGTCCTTAAGAAAGGGTTGATGACTTGATTGGCATCAATTTACCATTAACAGGAAGTTGAATATATTCTGAAGCATTTTAAATATCCATAGTACATCTTATTGGCATTTCTAGTTGTAATTCAGTTTTGTATTCACACACACAAAAAAAGTCTTTTTTTTTCATAGTGTTTGTTGAACAAGTGGAAGTTTTATTTGTTCAGATTCTCCATTCAGCACTTAATATTAGGCTTTCTTCAGCCAAGAAACCAAAAAAAAAAAAAAGTTTCTTCTGTTTTAATTCTAACCTAGAGACCTGGTGGATGAACTTGTGCACCAATGAGGTCCCTCAGCCTAGCCTGCAGGATCAGCTGAAACAGCTCATCTACATCTCCTGAGGGCACAGGCCAGGCAGAGGGACCCCATTGGTGCATGATTGAGGCTGGGGAGGGATGTAGGAGGTTGGCCAACCAGGCAGGGACAGGGCATGTCTGGCCTGTCTTATTCAGTCCTGATCTGCTAGACCCCAGCAGCAAGCTAACCTACCTATTGGAGCATCTGTCCCCTGGTTGTCAGTGCACATCATAGTGAGCAGTTGAGTGCTCTTAGCATATCTACATTAATGAAAGAGTAACATGCTAATTGATTGTACCTTTGCTATGCCCATCAGCCAATTGGGAGGGACTATGCAAATTAACCCAATAAAGATGGTAGGTTAATTTGCATATGCAGGCACTGAGTGACTGGGGGAGGGGTAGGACGCTTGCATCATGGTGACAATGCAGTTGTTCTGCACTATCCCAGCTGCTCTGAGCCTCTGGGCAGTATGGGAGGGTGAAAAGGCAGCTCCAGGAGCAGAAAGGCAGCTCCAGCCAGAGCAAAGGTGGTGCTAGCAGCCAGGGGAAGGAAGGCCCATTCTTGCTCAACTCTTCATTCATCGGACCTCTAGTCATTAGTATATTAAACTTTGGTTGAATAGATGACCAGACATTTAGCACATTAGGCTTTTATTTTACAGGATTCATCTGAATTTACTCAACATCATGATGCATTCCTGCTTTAAAGATTAGATTGTGTGTCAGATAGCTATATATTCATGATAATCTATTTCCTTTTTTTCTGAGCTCACAGGTAGACTTCATTTTTTATTCCTAAGGTTGCTATATAACTGAGCTCTGGCCAATGGAATCCAGAAGGCCTTAACCACTTGCAGCTTAATCCATAGGCATAGGGACAACTTTGTGATTTTACTGGTTTTGTCTCTTCCTCTGGGTTTGGAGAATTCAATTGAGGTCTATGAGTTCATAGGAGATGGTAGGGCAACAGTATTTGAAGTTCCTCTGTCCTTGAATGATTTCATGGAGCAAAAAGTTCCCCCCCCCTACATTGACTGTAAACTTTAATACTTTAATTGTATTCATCCCCTAATATTTTGAGGTTTTTGCTAGATGAATGCAGATAGATATGATTAAAAGTATCAGATAACAGATGATAAGTTTAAAGCTGAAACAGACCTGGAAAATATCTCACCCCCTGTACCTCCCTGCCAGATCCTATGTAACACACAACCACCTCCTATTATAGGCAGCAAGCAGGAAGGAGAACAGTCCTTTCTGCACTCTGTTCCATATGTTAGCATCATCTCTCCAGTCTATAATTTTTAAAATAAATCTTTATTGTTCAGTTTATTACAGATGTTCTTCTCCCCCTCCTAGCTCTCCTCCACCTGATTCACCACCACCCCACCCCATTCCTTTACTCCCCGCCACTGTCCTCATCCATAGCTGTAAGATTTTTGTCCAGTTTTTTCTCACACCTTTCACACCTCCTTCCCCCTGAGAATTGTCAGTCCATTCCCTTTCTATGCCCCGATTCTATTATATTCACCAGTTTATTCTGTTCATCAGATTCTTTATTCACTTCAGATTCACTTGTTGATAGGTATGGATTTGTTATCACTTTGTTCATCATTTTTATCTTTAGCATTTTCTTCTTCTTCCTCTTCTTAAAGAATACCCTTCAGCATTTCATATAATCCTGGTTTGGTGCTGATGAATTCCTTTAGCTTTTTCTCATCTGTGAAGCTGTTTATCTGACCTTCAATTCTGAATGATAGCTTTGCTGGGAAGAGTAATCTTAGTTGTAGGTTCTTGCTATTCATCACTTGGAATATTTTCTGCCACTCCCTTCTGACCTGCATAGGTGCCATTGAGAAATCAGCTGACAGTCGTATGGGTACTCCCTTGTAGGTAACTAACTGTTTTTCTCTTGCTGCTTTCAAGATTCTCTCTTTGTCTTTTGTTCTTGGCATTTTAATTATGATGTGTCTTGGTATGGTCCTCTTTGGATTCTTTTTGTTTGGAATTCTCTGTGCATCCTGGACTTGTAAGTCCATTTCTTTCACCAGGTAGGGAAAGTTTTCAGTCATTATTTTTTCAAATAGGTTTTCAGTATCTTGCTCTCTCTCTTCTTTTGGCACTTCCATAATTCTGATGTTGGTACGCTTGAAGTTGTCCCAGAGGCTCCTTACACTGTCTTCACTTTTTGGACTCTTTTTTCTTTTTGTTTTCCTGGTTGGGTGTTTTTTGCTTCCTCATATTTTAGATCTTTGGTTTGATTCTTGGAGTCTTCTAGTCTGCTGTTGGATTTCTGTATATTATTCTTTATTTCAGACAGTCTATGCTTAATTTCTGGCTGGTCCTCTTCCATACTTATGTTATTCTCATTAAGATCCTTGAAGGTCTCACTAAGTTTTTCAGAGGTCTCACTAAGTTTCTCAGCAGTTTGTAGGAGATTCTTGAGTAACCTTATAAATGTAGTTTGAACTCTATGTCTAGTAGTTTACTTTCCTCCATTTCTTTCATTTGTGACATGTTTCTTTGTCCCCACATTTTGGATGTTTCCCTGTGTTTATGGAACTGCTGTGCTGGAGACACCCCTATGGGGCAAGACTTGCTTCATTGGGGCTTTGGTGCTCACTGAGTCTGCCTCTTGAGTGTGTCACTTATGTGTGTGAGGAGTTGAAATCTGGTGTCGTCTCACACTGCCCTCTAGCTACACTGGTTCCTGGATCTCCAAGGAGGTGCAAGTCAGCTACTGTCTGAGGTCACCTAGCAGGAGCTACAGGGAGATCTGCAGATTTCTCCTCTTTGCTTGAAGTTTGGAAGTTTTGGAGTTGTCTGACCCAATTGCAATTTGTTAGGTTAAGTTGCTAGAGGGCAGGTCATTCATATGCAAAAGCCGCTGCGCATAGCTCAGTGGATTTGTAAATTAGGTGGGGCAGTGTCTCAGGAAATCTCTAGGCTAGGGTGTGGCAAACAGCGATGGCTGCCAGTCAGCCCTCTCTGCCACCTTCTGTTCAGTTTCCTCGCGCCCCAGCACAGTAAACAATGATTCCTGTGTGCACCTCTGTGAGAAAGCCACCCTCCCTTTTTGACCAGATGGCAGAGTCCCATTTCTCCCTGGATGAGTCCAGAATCTGCTGGAAACTGGAGTTCAGAGCAGTTGGGAACCTGTAACTCCCTCCCAATTGAAAACACACACACACACAAAAAAAAAAAACAACACAGCGCAAGCCAGCCCAATTAGCGCGCGTCTCCATACCTCTGCCTTTCTGAGCCTCTGCATGTCCTACCAGGTGTCAATGCACTTTTTCTTTCCTTCTAGATGTAGAACTTCCACTCTGCCAGCTTTCCCATGGTTCTGGGGATAGTTGTTTTGTCTTTTAGTTGTAGTTCTGATGTGGTTGTGAGAGGCAGAACGTACAGGTGTTTACCTTATGCCACCATCTTGGTTCTCTTTCCAGCCTATAATTTTAAGATTCTGAGAGAAAAGACTTTTAAAAAATAGTCCAAAAATCCTTATTTTATAGATGAAAAAATTGACCAAGAGTTTAAATAATTTGCTCAAGACTACCTAGTCATCAAACAAGAGGGTAAAATAAGTCCTCTAATTTGTAGTGCAAGTAATGCATATGTACAGGTTATTAAGAACATTACTATTCTGATGTATATCAGGATAGTTATAGGCTTACAAAGTTTGAGGAACTAGATCTTAAATTTACTTAAGTAAATATCTGTGGTAGATTAAAAATTTTTAGCTATTTCTCCATTGGGAATCTAAATATCCTCCCTTTGAATTGGGTGGGGTTTTGTAAGTTGTTTCATCAATAGAATGTAGCAGAAGGAAATTTTCAGAGTAAGTCATAAAAAATCCTTGTAGTTTCTGTCAGATTCCTTTGGAACACTCTTATGGGGCCTCCAACTCTCTCTTTTGACTCTCCTGAACCTGTCAGCTGTAATGTCATGTGTAGGACCTCCAGCCAACTGTTCCAGCTGAGTCCAGCTTTCCAACCATCCCTGCCAACAGGCCAGCCATTCAAGGGAAGCTGCCTTGGACTTCACTTATCAGCTGAAAAACCAAGCATGACTTTAATTGATGCTACACAGAGCAGAAGAATTGCCCAGCTGAGTCCTGCTTGAATTAATGATTGTTGTTTTAAGCAGCTAAATTTGTTGTAATTTGTTTTATAGCAATAGGTAAATAGTGAATAAAATATTGTCTTTTCTATGTAGTTTAATGGTTAAAAAAGAGTCACTTTCTCTGGATTCAAATCCCGATCCCACTATTAATGAGTTGTATGGTCTTAAATTAATAAACTTTTGTGTGTCTCAGTTTCCCATCCTGTAAAATTTGGATAGTATCTACTGTCTGGCCTGCATGGCTCAGTGATTGAATGTTGACTTCGGAACCAGGAAGTGATGGTTTGATTCCCGATCAGGGCACATACCTGGTTTGTGGGCTTGATCCTCAGTAGGAGGCCCGCAGGAGGCAGCTGATCAATGATTCTCTCTCATCATTGATGTTTCTATCTCTCTCTGAAATCAATATTTATTATATATATATATATATATATATATTAGTGTCTACCTTACAGCAGAGATTAAATGAATTACTGTATTTTAGAACATTCCTAATGTATAATAAATAAAATATAAAAATTGGATTTATTTATTGCTCATTGCATTTTCTCATGATAATGCTCATAATACAGCCTCAGCCTTCCTCTGTTTCACTCAGTAGGCTGTTAATGTGTTGGTTTATCAACCATATCAACTTGATTAAACTGAAACTACTTTTTCTAGAATCCTTTTAGGTGTTATCACTTTTTGAAGATACATGTTAAAAATACTCAAGTAATACAGGGAAGTACAAAGGAAAAAAGAAAAACTATTGTCTTTACCCATAACTCAGAAATAAGCATTTTAACTCAGAATATCACTGCAAATAGTAAATATGTAACTAGAAAAAAAAAAGAATTAAAACATTAAAGTATTTATGAAAGGATAGATTCATAGATATAAAGTTATAGATTAATAGACATAGTTATATATCTATATTCATAGATATAAAGTTTACATAAATACATATATATTTATACATATAAATATGTATTTATACAAAGTTATAAGTACTTTAATAAAAACATTAAAGTATTTATGAAAGGATAGATTCATAGATATAAAGTTATCATAGATATAAAGTTAAATAATTTCATATACCTGAAGAGCAGGCAACTAGGTTGGGCATAAAGTATGTGGCTACATATTTTTTATTTTGTAGAACATTACTGACCTCTTTTGTGAAAATAACTTTTTCCCTTTATAGTGATTTTCTTTTTCTGTAAAATAACTGAGAACGCATTTTTGCTCTTTTCTATTTAATGACTTAATTTTTTTTTTTAAAGCTGTTAGCTTTGTAGCAAAATTACAAGTAAGGTGCAGAGATTTTCCATACCTGGCCCCATATATGAGGAAATTTCTAAACTTTGTCTTTAAAGTATAACAATTTAAGTAGGATATGTTTACATAGATAATTCTACATTCATTTTTCTTGGATCACAATGTGTCCATTTGATCTATATATTTTAAATTTTCTTCATTTCAGGGAAATTATTCTTCAGACCTCTAATTACATTCAGTAATATAACATAAAATATATCTGTATGTATAAAAGCCTAAGTGACCAAACAACTGATTGACTGGTTCCTATGACACACAAAGTCCACTAGGGAGCAGATGCTCAATGCAGGAACTGCCTCCTGATGGTCAATGCACTTTCACAAAGAGAGTGCCGCTCAACCAAAGGCAGGCCCATGGCTGGCAAGTGCAGCAGAGTGCTAAGGAAATCTGACTATTGATTGAGGGCTTCTGAACTGCGAGAGGGCTCAAGCGTGGCTGAGGAATCCCCCTCCCCTATCGAGTGCACACATTTCGTGCACCAGGCCTCTAGTCCTATATAATAAAAGGTAATATGCAAATAGAACACAGCAGACCAACAACTGAATAACCAAACAACTGGTTGCTATGACATGTGGTGACCACCAAAGGACACATCCAGAACATAGCAGGCGTTGGCTGCAGGTGGTAGAGCATGGAACATGGTGGGCATCAGCCATGGTGGGATGGTGGATCAGGTGAGTGGGGGCAGCAGACCAAAGTGGGGTGTCGATTGCTGTCATTGGGGCAGGCCTCTGGTGGTTACAGAAAATTCTTTGCTCAGCACACCATGGTCACACCTAGCACTCCCACCTGCTGCTCACACTGGCCCCGCTCGCACCTGCTGATGGCTCCTGAGCTGCTGCTTGCACCCACTGCCAGTGCCTGGTGCCAGTCTGATTGCTTGGTGTCATCAGCAGGTGCAAGCTCCAGCTACCAGCCCCGATTGCCCCTCAGGGTTTCTCCACCTCCCCCTGCTCCTGAGTAGTGACCAGGGCAGCAGCCACTGCTAGCACCTGCTGATGGTACTGGACCAGCTCACACCTGCTGCTGGCACTGGCCCCAATTGCTCCTTGCTGTCAGCAGGTGCTAGCAGGGCTGGGAGGGGCAGCAGTGGGAGCAGAGCTGCCATCGGATAGGGGGAGAGCTGTTGTGTAGGGGCTGAGCAGGGGCATGGAGGATGGGCCAAGACACACCCCAGCGCCCACTGCAGCCTTGTGGCTCACAGTTCCTTTCAAGGTACAGAAATTTGTGCACTGGGCCCCTAGTGTGTGTGTGTGTGTGTGTGTGTGTGTGTGTGTGTGTGTGTGTGTATAATGTTATAGGCCAGTGGTCAGCAAACCACATGTGGCTCTCAAGCCACAGTTTGCCACTCTGTTGACTAATGAGTTTGTGTCCACTGTCCTACACTCTCGATTCCAATAATTACAGGCTGTTGTTCTTGTGATTAAGCCCTTATCCCAGTGGTCGGCAATATAATGGCAAACTGCAGTTTGCTGACCACTGTTATAGCCAATCATTTTAATCTGTTTTCCCTTTTCTGTATTATAGGGATTATCTCAAGCCTTTTCTTTATGGGATTATCAACACTGTTCCTTTCTAATTCTAAGCTATTGTTTAGTTCCAAAATAATGTGTTTTTTTCTCATTTGTTTCTTTAGCCTTTTATAGTTGCTTTATCATCTCCTTTAGTTTGTGTCTTACAGAATTCCTGTTCATAGTTTTGTTTTTTGTGTGTGTGTGTGGCTCAAGGCACTTTGTGGGGCTTTTCTTTATCTTGAACAAGATTTTCTTTCATAAAGCATTCGTCATCTGCTTTTGCATGTTTATTTCTCATCCTTCTCTTCCTCCTCCTTCTCTCTGTTTGCTTATTTTTTCTTTGTTTTTTGCCTTCCTCCTCCCCTCTTGCTCTTTTTTTAAAAAATATATTTTATTGATTTTTTTACAGAGAGGAAGGAAGAGGGGTAGAGAGTTAGAAACATTGATGAGAGAGGAACATTGATCAGCTGCCTCTCGCATGCCCCCCACTGGGGATGTGCCTGCAACTAAGGTACATGCCCTTGACTGGAATCGAACCTGGGACCTTTCAGTCTGCAGACTGACGCTCAACCCACTGAGCCAAACCGGTTTCGGCCCCTCTTGCTCTTTTTTAACATGGAAAATTTTATCTAGATATGCTCAATGTTTTGTTGTAAAATACTTTAAGACTGTTTTATCTTTTGCTTGAAGATGGGTGACGATATTTTATCCTCCTTTCTGAAATGTGAGATCTGGAGCTGCAGGCGTGGGACTTGAATGCTGAGTTCCTGCTTAGTATTTTGTTAATGGCCCACTGGATTGCATAGGGTCTACATTATCTAGTGCAAGGTGTATTGTTTTCTGAAGACACTGGCTTCAGGTTGTGAATTGTTCCCCTATTTTGGAATTAACCCCTGAACAATGGTAATCTTAACATTTTTCTGCCTCTGCTGAGCTTCTAAGAGCTAGAAGTAAATTTCAGTGGCTTCCACTCTCAAGATTTTCCTGTGCTGATCATTCACCATACAGTATATTTCCCTCCACAGTGACAGTATTAATGAAAATTCTTAGGATTTAGTCATTCAGTTTTTCACTCAATAATACTTTTTTGGGAGTTCAGAGCCACATACAAAGGCTCTCAGATTTTCTATGATTGCAACAGATTCGTCATTTTGGATTGTCCTTTATTTAATTTGCATTTGGAAGTAGAAGATCTTGCAATCCAGTTTTGCTTTGTCATCATCAAAATGACGTTGACAACACATTTTAAAGGCTGTGACCAATATGGAACTGATTTAAAAGAAAACAATGGAGATAGTAAAGTGATTCAAAACTATGACAGTTATGAAACACTTAAAATGTTCATTTAAGAAAAAAATAGAAGATCCATCTTTACAAAAGACTCGCACAGAATCAGCAATGATTGAAAGAATTAGCTGTCTAGCTTAATTAGGCAGGTTTAGGGAGTTTTAGAGATAAGGATGGTCTATGAGAGAGGAATACATAATGAAGACTTGAAGACCCCAGCGTGTTTATCTTATTTGTACAGAGGATAGAGAAATGCCACAGGCAAATAGAAATATTTCTGGCCTGAGCAATTAAAGTGACCATAAGTTAGGCCCAAAGAAGCCCTGGCCTGAGTAGCTGGGAGGCTATTAGACTTTGTCTGCCAGCACACCTGGGGGAGCTATAAGATACATCAAAAGTGACTGCAATCTAAACAAATGACCAAATGAGAAAAAGTGCAGATGTGGGGTCATGAAAGCTGATTATAGGGCTAAGGTCCCACCATAGAAAAGAGGGGAGGGGATCTCCAGCCTATTTGATGCCTCAGGACAAAGAAAGTAGTGGTCTCTTTTCTTAGAGGCCCCTCTGTTCCAGAGGGACAGTTTTAGGCTTAGCATTTAGATTAAGGTTTTAGAGATAGTGTTTGCTTGCAATAAAGGTTCTGTGTTTTTCACCTATCACCTTTTGTTCGTGTCTTCATTTTTCGAATCCATCTGGACAAGAAACTTGGGGAAAGCAAATCATCCTACTCAATGAAACAACCCAAATCATTATTAAAAGGTTTCTTTTCAGGAATGAGTAGTTTTAGTATGTGTGAACCCAGGGACAGGAGAA
>PVJN01041764.1:0-18593 GCA_004026805.1 Lasiurus borealis | reverse complement strand
GGAGGAGGAGGAGGAGGAGGGAAGGGGAAGGGGAAGGGGGGAAGAGGAGGGAGAGGGGAAGGAGGAGGGAAGAGGAAGAGAGGGAAGAGGAGAAGAATCTCTTGCCTTTTGAGATAGCATGGGGGGACCTGGAGATGATTATGCTAAGGAAAATAATCTAATCAGAGAAAGAAAAGTATCACATGATCTCACTTACATGTGGAATCTAATAACAAAACAAACTGATGAATAAAATAGGACCAGAGTCATGGATGCATGTGACAGACTGACAGATCTCAGAGTGGGAGGGAGGAAACTAGAAGGGATCCAAAGAACTTATATATGCTCCAACATGGGTAAACCTGGAAAACATTATGGTAAGTAAAAGAAGCCACTCACAAAAAAATAGACATTTTATGGTTACATTTATGCGCGCTATCTAGAATAGACAAACCCATAGAGACAGAAAGTAAGTTGCTGCCAGAGGCAGGGAGAGCAAAGAACTGAGAGGGACTGCTAACAGGTAAAATGTTTCTTGAGGGGGACAAAAATGTTCTTAAATTAGATTGTGTGGTGACTTAAAACCCTATGACTAATAAAAATCACCGTATCATATGTTGAAATATATTTTTATTGATTTCAGAGAGGAAGGGAGAGAGAGAAAAAAAAACATCGATGACGAGAGAGAATCATTGATCAGCTTCCCCCTGCATGCCCCTACTGGAGATCAAGCTCACAACTCAGGCATGTGTCCTGACCTCCTGATTCATAGGCTGAACACTCAATGAATCACGCTAGCTGGGCTGTATTGTACAGGTTAATTAGGTAAATTATATTGCATGTAAATTATATCTCAATAAAGCTGTTTTTAAAAGAACACCATTAAGAAAATAAAAGCAAACTATAGAATGAAAGCAAATATTCATATTACATATATCCACAAAGAACAGAATATATAAAGAAAACTTCCAACCATAATATGATGGTGAAAAATCCAATAAAAATTAAGAGATTTGAATGGAAGATATAGTAGTGACCCATGAGGACATAAAAAGATGATTGACATCATGTATCATCAGGAAAATGCAAATTAAAACCAGTATGAGATACCATTGCACTCCCATTAAAATAGGTACAATTGAAAAAAAACAACCTGGAAACGTCAAGTTTTGGCAAGAAGGTAAAGAACTGGAACTCACACTGCAGGTGAAAATATAAAACGGTAAAACCACTCTGGAAAACTGTCTGGCAGTTTATTAAAAAGTTCAGAATAACAGTTCCTCTGTAGCCCACTCATTCTACTACTAGGTCTTCACCCAAACATACACCCACAGCAAGGCTTGGACATGAATGTTTATAGCAACTTTATTCATTACAGCCCCCAACCTGGAAACAATGCAAATGTCTACCAACAGGTAAGTGAATAAAATGAGAACAAGGGAATCCTGCTCAGTAATAAGAAGGAAGAAACAACTGATCCACATTACTACATAATGAATGTCAATAATCATGATGAGTAACATACACCAGACACAAAAATGTGCCTGCTATATAATCCCATATATATAGTATTTTAGAAAATGCAAAAGACTCTCTACAGAGTGAAAGTGGACCACTGGTTGGCTGGGTTCAGATGTGAGGGAGGGACAACTTGAAATGACCACAAGGAATCTTTGGGAAAGTTCCTGTTCTTGATCATGGTGGTGGCTTCCTAGGCATGACCCTCTCGCACTCATCACTGAATTGTTCCGTTAAATGGGTGCAGTCAATTGTATGCAAGTTATAACTCAATAAAGGTGATTTTTTAATAAGGTAATGAGAACCAATGAAAAGAATTCATACCAGTTAAATACATAATCAGAATATCCAGTGTTTATGTGAATAGTGTGTTTAACATGTGTAATAGTGCACACAGTTTTTTCCTTAGTACTTCAAGCACTACCTCTAGACACAGATTTTGTAATTCATTTGCCTGACAAACCTCACCCAGTGCCTCCGAGAGTTCATTCCAGCCCACTCCTCCCTGCGTGAGTACAAATTCTAAATGAGTATGGTCTATATTGAGGATAATTGGAAAAGAGAGGAAAGCCTAATAGAAAAACTCGGTGAGGGACGGGACAGCTGTGCTGACAGTGCCACAGTCAAACTTTGTTCTAAGGTTCATTCTGTTCCAAACTCTCATATGCTCTCATGCCAACCGATCTTTACATAAACTTCTGCCGGTAAGGATAAGGATGGTCCACAACCTACAATAGTTCAAGTTACAACTTTATCTGCAGAGACATACTGATGAAATGAGATGTATTTCTCTCATTCAACACTCACTGTAGCCCACTGATGTAAATATTACTGTTATCCCCATTTTTTCCATATAAGGAAACTGACATTCAGAGAAGTACAGTTATTTGCCCAAATTCACCCAGATAGTAAGAGGCAGGACTAAGATTTATATATTTGGAGTACTTTTTAACTGGTTTAAGTGAAAGTTCCAACAGAGAACTAAAGTATTAATTTTTTTTTCTGCATCACTAATAAAAAAGCACATATTTAAATACACTACCAACATTTTGTGGGGCTTTTTCTTGTCACCAGAATGTCATAGGCTTCCTATTGGGCAGTCAATATTTGGTGGAAAGTGGATTCATCTGCTTCTTTAAGAGCAGACTCTGAAAAATAACATCACATGAGCTTCTAGGGAATGTCCCCCAGTTGGGGAGAACAACCAGCTTCTAGGAAGAACTAGAAATGTGTCAAACTGTAAAACCAACAGAACAGCAAAGAACCAGGAAAGACGGCACTTAGGCAGCTGGGAACTGGCATGAAACTCACAATCAAAACCAGCACACCGCCAGGTCATAACTGACAATCATTCACAAATCTGTACAACTAACTGCTGGTCACCACCACCATCTCTAGTTAAGGTATTATTTAAACATTCACAAGGAAAAAATGAGAATAGATAAAAAGAATTATTGGGTAGACTAACCCTCAATTCTCCTAAATAGTTTTGGTAATTGAAAGTCTGAAAATCATACATATAATAAGTATATATTCTGAACTTCAATAAAAGTCCTTTTCAGTCACTCAGCTCAATAATATGGTGTTTCAGAATTTCCTTTCTCAGGTTATGGTTAAAGTATAACACTTTGACACAGTTTCCATCACTTAATTCTAATAAATCTAGTCCTAGACTACTCTGAAGAATTACATCACTCAGTGGGAAGCCTTTATGTAAGGGGAAGGCTCATTTCATCTTATGTTTAAAAAAATACATGTTCAAGTACAACCACTACCTGATTTTAGCTTTCTCCTTTCCTCCCTCGTCTGGAAATCTCTGGTGTTGCTAGAATGCAGAAAGACTACACTGAGGGAATGATGGCAAGGTCTAACTCCAGTTATACTTTCTTATTCTAGCATGAACTCCCATTCAGTCACATGTGTGCTTATCTGGCAGCAGAGGAGCAGAGGGAAGGGACAGAGCACACAGCTGCCACCTGTGGCTCCTCCCCTGGCTGCCCTAGAAATGAGTATAAGGGTGGGAGTTCCTCCTAGAGACAAAAGCAGAGTGTGCTTCACAGTGGGCCCACAGAAGTGTTTTCAGGAAGCAACATTTGGACCTTGCACATTAAAAAGCAAAGCAGTCATCGTAGGTGCACTTTGCAATGATAGCATCAAGTCAATTGTGGAAACTTCAGATTTTCAGTCCAGTCCAGCAGCCACAGGTGAGACCAAGTGAGGCTGCAGTCTTCTGTGCTCCGCCAACTGTCTCCAATTGGGTACAAACATCTCCAGTGTCCCACAGTCCTAATCACTCGCTACTGTCTTACCTGGCCCACTACATCAGGTAATTTTACCAGCTAGTCCCTTAAGCATTTGAATTTGTAATCCCTGGTCGACACTCATCAATTTAAAAAGGTACTTACAGTTGCATGACCAAGTACAAGTGATTTGGGCTTTCATAAATGTCTTCCAGGGCAACAATATTTTCATGCTTAATCCTAAAAGAAAAATGAAACACACACAGAGAATAATAAGTATGAGACATGAAAATTTTAAAAAACAGATGTTATTATAGCATAAAGTTCTAAATGTTAAAAAGAAGAACAGGGTCAAAATGGAGTTACTTGTGCTAAGCCCCACATCAGAAAACCAAGACTTAATACCTAATCTAATTACAGGTATACCCACAGATATGAAATATTAACTGGTCAGTCTGGGATTTTCTGATTGACACAAAATGGAACCTGTTACATAAATAGATTTACTAAGCCTAAAAACAACCCATTATTTTTCTGTTCTCCCCTTTTATACACCTCCTCAGAGCTCCTTTCTGCTTGATGAGACACTGCCCAATTCATGAACTGCTCAATAAAGCCAATTAGAACTTTAAAATTTATTCAGTTGAATTTCTGTTATTTAATATAATGCAAACTCCTTAACATTTAAGACTCCTCACAATCTTGATCTGAACTTGTTTCCAGGCCTATTTCCAATTATTTCCCCCTACTTTCTGCCCCCATTCATTCGTTCCTGAAGCTCTAGAACCCTCCAATGTAGCAACACTGGATTAACTGCCATTGTTTCACATGTATCCCAGCCTCCTTGCATTTTTTCATATGAATCTCAAAAATGGGCAAAAATGTCAAAATCCCATAAACTTACAGGAAGAATTTAATTCTCCCTCTTCTGTAGTCTTCAATGGTGTCAAAGACTGGCCTAAACAGCTCCATCCACACATACATAGTGATATGTTCCAGATGTTTAATTGTAAAGTTCATGACTCCAGTGTAGGAAAATAAGACTGACTCCTCATTGGGACCCCAGTGACCAACGCTACCAATGTCAATTCAATACCCTAAGGACACTAGGCAGATGCTGCTCCAAGTGTGGCTTCCAAACAGGCACCAGTAGCATCTTTTGGGAGCCTGTTGAAAAGCAAATTCTCAAGCTCTCACTGTCAGATAGAATCTGAGTCTGTAAGGGCAGGGCCAGGAATCTGCTTTAATAAAATTCTCAGATGGAATGGGAACATACAAAAATGGCAGCATTGGTCAACGCCAGTACTCACTGCCTTCCACAACAGACCCCTAGCCAAGGGTTTCAGAACTGGGAAGAGAATCCCCCGTAACTTGGGACTGTAAAAGCCAGTGGGATGGTAGCTGAGTGACACACAGGCTGCTGAAGACCCAGACAATTCCTCTTAAAGGGCTAGCAATATGAACATACACAGTCCTGCTCCCTCTGAGCTCTAGTGCTGGACAGCGGTATTGGGGAAACCAGGGACATATGGATCAAGAACCTGGGGGCAGCTTTCTCCCAGATGGAGGTGCTCACAGGGGTCATTATCCCTGACATACCTAAGTTTCCATCAACATGGCTCAGACTGTTCACTCCACCCTGCTGATTCCCTGAGACTCTGCCCATCCAACTTGCAGCCCCACCAAACCTGTTTGTAGCAGCTTTTCCATATGAATGGCCTGTCCTGACTCAGGCTTCAGACTTTCCTAAAATCTCTCAAACAAGCAGCAGCTGTGTCAGCATGCTCCATACCTATCAATAAGAGGCCCAAGACCTGGCACTTACAACAGTCTACCTTGTTTCACAGTTTAGATTCACCTGGGTAATTTCAAGCCCAAAATAAGTAGCACCATTAGTAGATCACTCTGTAGCTTGTGCAGGGTGGCCCCAGGCAGTGGCTGACTTTGTACCTCCCAGGAGGCCCCAGAGCCAGTAAAGACCAGACCAGATTATAACTCTACACATTCACAAGAAACACACTCAATGGAAAGACTCAGTGAGCACCAAAGTCCCATTAAAGCAAGTCCTCTCCACATGGGTATCCTCTACACAGCAGCTCTTCCACTGTAGTCACAGTTGGTCATTACAGCCAATTGGCCTGGAGGTCAACTCCCTTCTAGTGATGCCAAAAGCAATCAAGGCTCAATTACAACAAGACTGTGCAAATAGCCAACACAGGGGTGTACCTGGAGTGTCCAGCTCTGGTGCCTAGAGAGGCTGAGCCACTAGGCCCTACAGGACAACTACTACACAAGGGCACTCTACCAATTCTAGGAGACATAGCAGCTCTACCTAATATACAGATACAAACACAGGAAAGCAGCCAACATGTGGAGATAAGAAACATGTAACCAATAAAAAAACAAACAACAACAAAAAAAAACACAAAACAACAATAACAACAACAACAACAAATAAAAACAGAAGAAATCTCCAGAAAGAGAAATAAATGAAATGTAAGCAAGCAAAGTACTGGATACAGAGTTCAAAACAATGGTTAAAAGGTTGCTCAATGATTTTAATGAGTGCTTCAAGAGAATTAATGAGAGCTTCAAGGGACTTAGTGAGATCTTCAAGGGACTTAAGTGAGCCTTTCAAGGATTTTAATGAGAATGTCAAAGACATGAAAAAGGACCAGTCGGAAATTAAGAATAACTTACAGGGATTAAAAAAATATATAGTAGAGGATTCTGAGAAACAAATCAACAATTTGGAATATGAAGAAACAAAAAATAAAAACAAAAAGAGAACCACCACCACAACAAAAAAACACCAATCAGAAGAACAAAAAGAAAAAAGAATCCAAAATTTTGAAGATAATATGAGGAGCCTCTAGGACAACTTCAAGCGTACCAACATTTGCATTATGGGGGTGGCAGAAGAAGAAGAAAGAGAGCAAGATATTGCAAACCTATTTGAAGAAATAATGACAGAAAACTTCCCCTACCTGGTGAGAGAAATAGACTCACAAGTCCAGGAAGTACAGAAAGTCCCAAAAAGGAGAAACCCCAGGAGGGCCTCACCAAGATACATCATAAGTAAAATGCTATTGGGTTAAAGACAAAGAGAATCTTAAAGGCAGCAAAAGAAAAGCAGTTAGTTACCTACAAGAGAGCATCCATACAACTGTCAACTGATTTCTCAACAGAAATTTTGCAGGCCAGAAGGGAGTGGCAAGATATATTCAAAGTGATGAATAACAAGGACCTATAACCAAGATTACCCTACCCAGCAAAGCTATCATTTATAATTGAAGGTCAGATAAAGAGCTTCAGAGATAAGACAAAACTAAAGGAGTTCATTACCACCAAATCAGTATTACATGAAATGTTGAAGGGTTATTCTTTAAGAAGAAAAAATACATAAAAAATATGAACAATAAAATAGCACTAACTACATATCTATCAACAATTGAATCTAAAAATCAAAATAAAAAAAAACAAGGTATATAATGAACAAAATAAATGGGTGAATAAAATAGAACCAGAGGCATTCAAACATGGAACAGGCTGATGGATCTCAGAGGAAAGCAGGGAGAGGGGACAGGAAGAGATTAATCAAAGATCTTATATGCATACTAGAGGATCAGTGCATAAAATTCATGGGGGTGGGGTGTGTCCCTCAGCCCAGCCTGCACTCTCTCCAATCTGGAACCCCTTGAGGGATGTCCAACTGGCCCTTTAGGTGGGATCAGGCCTAAAGGGGAGGTTGGACATCACTCTCACAATCCAGGATTGCTGGCTCCCAAATGCTCGCCTACCTCTGCCTAATTTCCCCTAACCACTTCTGCCTGGCAGCCTGATCACCCCCTAACCACTCCACTGCCAGCATGATTGATGCCTACCTGCTCCCTGGCCTGCCCGATTGCCCCTAACTGCCCTCCCCTGCCAGTCTGGTTGCCCCCAACTACCCTCTCCTGCAGACCTGAATTCCCCCTAACTCTCCTCCCTGCGGGCCTGGTCCCCCTAACTGCCCACCCCTGCAGGCCTTGGTCCCTCCAACTGCCCTCCCTTGATGGCCTGGTCTCTGCCAACTGCCCTCCTCTAATGACCTGATCACCCCCAACTGCCCACAACTACCCTCCCCTGCCAGCCATCTGGTGGTGGTCATCTTGTGTTCACATGAGGGCAGCTATCTTGTGTCTTGAAATGACAGTCAATTTGCATATTACTCTTATTAGATAGGATATGCATTACCTATGGACATAGACACTAGGTTGTTAAATGCCTGGGATTGGATGGGAACCAGGTAGAGGGGACCAATGGAAAAAGGAGGCATCTGTAATACTCTCAACAGTAAATTTTTTTTTAATCAACCAATGAATGGATCAATAAGTGGAACAAGTCAACATTTCTCTCACTAAAAATCAATAAAGAAAAATTTTAAAAAGTGAAAAAAATAACCTCAGATGATCTGTATGCACCAAGTTGAGCTAGAGAAATTCTGTATTAGGCTAGTGCTTCTCAAAGGTAATGTGCACAGGAAGAACCCAAGATACTGGATGCACACCCTGAATGAGCAGGTCAGAGGCGAGGTGGAGGGGGTGGCTGAGAACCTGCATTTCTAATATGCTCCCTGGAGAGGCCCATGCTGCTGGTCTGACAACAAGCTCCTGTCTATATTTCAAGGGAGGAAAAAACAGTCTGATGTTAGCTCCCAGAACTCCCCTGTAAGAGCACCTTCTGCTCGAAATTTCAGGTCTGATATTTATTTAAAGCATTTGAGAAAAGAATCATTTTGTTACTCAATGAGCTAATTAGCTCTTACCATAAGCTTTTCACTGAAATTATTGCTGAACCACCTAAAAGACAGCATTTAATGAACAGATTCTTATGAACCCTTATAAGCAGGGACTATATCTTACTCCTTTTGTTTTTCCCTTGTACCTCCATTTATCTGCTAAATAAATGTTTCCTGGGTGAATAGGATTTAAAAATCATTAGTTATTCAGGGAAAACAGGCAATTTTCCTATGTGTGAGCTGTTTACAAAAAGAAGCTTACAAGGTGGAACAAACCAGAATATTATCTTGCCTTTGAGCAGCTGAAAGAAGGAAACAAAATAGTTAATTGAGCGCAGCTGGTATAGCTCATAAATTGAGCATAAATCCAGGACATAAGAGGTCACTGGTTTTATTCCTGGTCAGGACGCATTCCCAGGTTGTGGGCTTCATCACCAGTGGGGGGCATGCAGGAGGCAGTAGATCCATGATGTTTCTCTCTTACCAATGTTTCTTTCTCTCTCTATCCCTCTCCACTCCTCTCTCTCTAAAAATCTAAGCAAAATAAACCAGTCAGAGAAAGACAAGTATCACATCTCACTCATATGTGGAATCTAATGAACAAAATAAACGGATGAACAAAATATATCCAGAGACATAGAAGCATGGAACAGACTGTTGAATCTCAGAGGGAAGGTGAGAGTGGCTAGGAAGAGATCAACTAAAGAACTTGTATGCATATATGCATAATCCATGGACACAAATAATAGGATGGTGAAGGCCTGTTGCAGAGTGACAGGTGAGGGAGGGTTAAAAGAAGTCAATGGGGGAAAAGGGGACATATGTAATACTTTCAACAATAAATGTTTTTAAAAACCAATCAAAACACATTTAAAAAGAAATATAAAAATAGTTCATTGAGAGTGGTGTTTTGATTCTTTCAGCTTTCATCAGTCAATGCAGTTGTTTTTAGAAGCTGAGATAATGGATTAAACTAAACTAGAGGCCCAGTGCACAAATTTGTGTATGGGGGTGGGGGTGGGGGGAGCACAGGATGTTGGCTATGGGAGTGCACTGACCATGAGAGGGCAGCTCCTGCATTGAGCGTCTGCTCCCTGGTGATCAGTGTGCATCAAAGCAATTGGTCATACCAGTCGTTCTGGTTATTTGACTGTAATGGTCACTTAGGCTTCTATATATATTCTAGAGGCCTGGTGCACCAAGCGGGGGGTCAGGGGGGAAGCAGATTCAGCCTGGTCTGCATCCTCTCGCAGTCCAGAACACCTTGGGGAATGTCCACCTGCATGGAGCTTCTCTCGCCACCACCCCTGAGCTAGCTTCTGGCTGAGTGGTACTCCCCCTGTGGGAGCACAGTGACCACCAGGGGGCATCTCCTACATTGAGTACCTGCCCCCTGGTGGTCAGTGTGTATCATAGCCACCAGTCATTCTACCCTTCAGTAGATTTGCATATTAGGGTTTTATTATATAGGCTAGAATCACTTTTCATCTGATCCAAATACATAAGCCTAATTATTTGTTAGCAGTGGTTACTGTGATACCTGAATAAAATATTAGCAATATGTTATGTGAATCAAGTAAACTATGCCACCAAAGAAGCCAAGAGAGATTAATATGGGACTGCCCAGACCCTAGAAGTTTGTGAATTATAATTGTTGGCTATCCCTGAAAGAATATCACCACAAAAAGTATAACATATGAATTTTCCCTTTCATTAATGGCTTAAAATTTGCAATTGGAACCAATCACATGGGCACAAATATTTTCTTTAAGTCAGTGGAGTTAATTTGGGGATTCATTAAGACCTTAGATTTATGGGGAAATGAAAGGAATGTGATTTATATATAAGGTTGTCAGGTAAAATGCAGGGCACTCAGGTTTAATTCTGGATAATGAATAGGTTTTTAGTGAAGTATGTCCAAAATATTGCATTTTTGTTTATCTGAAATTCAAATATGATTGGATGCCCTGCATTTTCACATGCTAACTCTGGCCATCCTACTACATGAATCATAGTCAATGAGCCTCTGCCATACAGTGGCTTAGAGATTTGTCCCTACAGTTTCAGCTGCCCTTGGAGGTTGAGCCAAGAAGGCAGCTTGAGCCTTGGACTACAGCTATTAATACAGATTCAACTATATACAAAAACCAACTATGTACAAAGCACTTGCCCAGTCAAAGCTAGAGACTAATAAATTAAGAATATAACTCCTTCTTTGGATGCAGGGGATGGAGAAATTAGTCTATTTACCCTGCCATGTTTTACTTGAATTCTTACAGTGTCTGGAATGACTATTTCTATTCTATTAACTATTCTAACTATTTCTCTTATCATACTAACTATTCCTCTTAACTAATGAGTCAGGAAATCAAGCAATTGTCCTTTACTGACTTTCTACTATGTGTTTGGGAGAATACAAGAAAAAGTAAAATAAAGTTTTGTCCTCAAAAAGCTCATCACTGCCAAGACCAGTTTGGCTCAGTAGATAGAGCGTCAGCCTGCGGACTGGGAGGTCCCGGGTTCGATTCCAGTCAGGGGCATATACCTTGCTTGCGGGCACATCTCCAGTGTGGCATGTGCAGGAGGCGGCTGATCAATGTCTCTCTCTCATCAATGTTTCTGACTTTCTGTCCCTCTCCCTTCCTCTCTGTGAAAAATCAATAAAATATATTTTTAAAAAACAACTCATCACCAAGATAGAGAGATCCACAAAACAATTAAGAATGAATTAAATGCTACTAGTAAACTATAAAATTGGTGCTAAGTTCAGAGGAAGCAAGACCCTATCTGGGTCAGAATTATCGTGAAGATCTCAAGAAAATAATGGGAATCAAGCTGAGTTGAGTAATGTTTAAATAAGCACACTTCAGAAATTTTAAAGAAACCCTAAAATAGACTCTTAAATGTCTCTTAAGAAGGTGTTTTAATTGTATATTTTAGAACATGATAGAAGAAAACATTCTGGCCTCACACAGCTGTTTTCAGGTATTCTGTTGTACCCTTAGATTCTCTAATATATACAAATACCGAACTTGAAATTTTATCATTATTTTAGTACCTAGGCTATCTTCATAAAAGGCCATATGAATATCCATGAACACATCTCTGGGTGCCCATCATGTACTATGGTGCCCACCGTGTACCAGACACAATACTAGGCATCACAAGAGACATATTTCAGCTTGTGAAGTTCACACAGGTGGGCATCCAGCTGCAGCTGGTTCATTTCACAGGCATCTTTCCTATATTTACCAGGAAAACCAGCCTCCCTCTAATTAGCAGTGACTCCTGGAAGCAACATTTATGCCATCTTCTCATACACCAGATCTTGCAAATGTTCGACAGATACAATATCTCTATTTAATCTTCTCAACAGTGACCTATCCTCTCCCATATGATTTATATGCCTCACCATGTTATTGTCACTCTTGTTTTTTCAGACTATTCAGAACTAGAGCAATGATTCCAGTATACAGATAGCACCAAAAATGGGATATTAGTGTTGGCCAATGTGGATCATTTGAATGAAGTGTAATTCTATTGGAAGGTCACAGGTTTGATCCTGGTCTGGGCACATATGGGAGGAAACTGATTGATGTATCTGTCACATCAATGTTACTTTCTCTCTTTGTCTTCCTCCCTCTCTAAAGACAATAAAAAAATAAGAAGAATGGGGTATTAGTAATCCTATCTAATAAAGAGGGAATATGCTAATTGACCATCACTCCATCACAAAGATGGCTGCACTCACAGCTGAGGATAAGTTCCCTTAAGGAGCTTTATCGAGCAATCAGCAGGGACCTGAGGCTATTACCTCCTTTGCCCCCATGGGGCTTGGCAGGGGACCTCAGGCGATGCCCCCCACCCAGGAGGGCTTGGCAGGGGACCTTAAGGTGCACTCCTATCTTGGTGCTGGGCTAGGGAACCTCAGGCTGCCCCCTCCACGTGGCAGGTCTTGACAAGGGACCTCAGGCTGTGCTCCCCATCCCAGCACCAGGCCTCAGACTGCACCCACTGCCTGGTGAGGCTTGACAGGGGACATCAGGCCATGCCCCCTGCCCCAGCACTAGGTCAGGGGACCTGAGGCTGCACCCCCCTGCCTGGCTGGGCTTGACAGGGGACCTCAGGCCATGTGCCCCACCCAGCAGGGCTTAATGGGGAGCCTCAAGGTGCACCCCGAGTGGGATCTCAGGCTGCACCCATGTCCCATGGGGTTTGATGGGGGACCTGAGACTGTGCCCCCCAGCCAGTGGGGCTTGATGGAGGACCTAAGACTGCAACCCCCCTCCTGGTGCTGGGTTGGGAGACCTGAGTCTGTGCCCCCCTGCCTGGCAGGGCTTGACAAGGGTGGGACTGGCCGGATCTAGCCCAATGGGAGTGGGAGGTGGGGGGCACCAGGGTCTCACACGATTTTGAGTCACATGTAGGTGGGTGGGGACTTGACTCTGGGTCCCATGGTGAGCCCCAGACTCTGACAGGAGAAAGGTTTTCATATACATTTTACTAATTTTCTTATATCTCTGACACTTCTATTATTGAGAAAGGGCAAATAACAATATTAAATTACTTCCTCTAATTATCCCCTTTTAATGTGCACAAATTTTGTGCAACGGTCCACTAGTATAGTATGAGGTAGATATTGTATATTTGCAAATAAAGCCTAACATTATTTATTTATTTTTTAGGCAGCTGAACAACTATTGGCATATAAAGAATATAAGCTGCCTGGAGGTGCAGATTTTTTACTATTTTGTTCATTAGTATCTCCCAAATGCCAAGAAAAGTACATGGTAGTATAATTTACCATACATAATTGTTGGATAGATGGATGGATGCATGGATGGATGGATGGATGGATGGATGAATAAAAAAATATTAAGCTTATGATCAATTAAACATCCAGATCATTTTTACTTAAACTTCTACCAAACAAAATCTCCTTTATTACTGAAGCATGATCTTTCTTTTTTAATCCTCACCCAAGGACACACCTTTCATTGATTTCAGATAGAGGAAGGGAGAGCGGGGAGAGAGAGAAAAACATCGATGTGAAAAAGAAACATCGATCTCGATTGTCTCCTGTATGTGCCCCCACTGGACACTCTAACCAACTGAGCCACACTGGTCAGGGTGCTTAACCTTGATCTGTTGTGCTTTGTGACTCCCTGCATAGTAGAACACCTGGTATATAATGGTAACTAATTCAAAATCTACATCCCCATGGAGATTCTGGGAACCAAAGTAATTTCATAGCACTTGGGAGTGAGGCTTTTTGCCTTTTTTTTCCCCCCAATAAATTCAGGCTGTTTTGGGGGGTTCCATGCAATGTTTCTCATGATCAGAAAATATTCTGAATTTTGTTCTCTCAACTATTTCTATTAATTATATCTCTCATCCAGGGCATCTGCATATTTGGTTGGTACACATATATCTCAGATGCTTTTATCCAAATCCTTAAAGTCTTCAGTGAAAAGGTTTTATGTCAGAGCTAAAAGTGTTCTACCAGAAGCCCCATCAAGACAACTGAGACATTAATCAGCTGGATTCAATTGCTGTCAAGTTGCTAACCCAGCAAAACTATCATCTCTAGTCCATATTTTGTCATCTTCTCTATAAGAAGACAATCAGATCCTTTGCAAAAGGACATTCCTCTGTTTTACAACCACATAATACTATTTAAAAGAAAAATGCATACTTGAAAATATTTGTACTTAGCAAACCCATGGTGGCTCCTAACAATCAAATAGTCTTTACTACAGGATCATTATCCAACTGTTTATCTGTTCCAGAATTTTACTGTGTATTGAAGTCAAACTTCCTGGCCTATATTCTTAACCTTTTTATGTTTGGAAAATTTACCAATATCTCATACATTCTGTTCACCAACATTTCAACTGTGATTTTTATGTGATAAGTACAGTTTCCTTTGTCCCCTGGGATGTAACAAATCTAAAGGCAAACTAATTTTATAATTTTCTCTAGGCCCTACTTATATAGCTGTATTATATATACCATTATTGTTAACTATGTGTCAAGACTGTACTAAGTATTTGTAATGATTTCATTTAATACAACAATCCTACCCGGTAGATACAATTCTCCCCTCCCCTTTCAAAAGGGGACAATTAAGTCTCCAAAAAGTTAAGTAAGTGTTTCAAAATCATACCATTAGTTATTAGAATTGTTGATATTCTAACTCCCAAACCCATTGTTAAGCACTTATACTATAACTTCATATTAGTTAAGTTATAAAAATATAGAAGAGCTCATATAAATTCAGAGTTATTTATACAAAATTATAACATTAAAGTCAAGATATTACATTTCATAACTAAAAATACAATATTCACTTCCAGGGGTGCAGAGATTTGTAGAACTATTTTGAAATTTAGTGGAAGCTCTCAAGATATTTGGTTGTAAACATCCTGATAATATTAAATCCCAGTGTGTTAAAGTGAACTGGAGGAAGAGACATTCATATGCAGAAGGAAGAGTTAGGAGTCTAGACATTATAATTAGAAAGAGCCTTCATTAGCCCAGATCTGCTAGTATCATCAAAAGGGAGAATAAAGTGGACAGAGAAAAGAGGCCGGAGGTCAGCTACCAGCAAATGGAAAACCAAGGTTCTGTTAACCTGCATAGGTTGCTAGCTAAATCCCTGCAGATCAGTGTTCAATCTTTCTAAAATATGGCCAAACGAATCCTCATACATGAGGAATGGTCACCCTCAAAAGCAATTAGCAAAAATTCAAAGGAGTAATGTCACTAAAAAGCAACTTGAGGTGATGAAAAGAACCTCACTTAACTTTAACCACTTAGGTCTACCAGGCCCAAAGTAAATGTTAGCTGATACATCTATGTCCAGAGGGTAAGTGGTTTACATAGCAATCTACACCAAATTCTCTATAATCCCCTGAAATGTACAAAAGTGGATGGAGGGAAGGAGGGCCGGGCACAAAAAGAAAACTTGACTAGAGAAACAGCATATGGGCATCATTGTAGACTCCAGACTGCATGGTAAATGACAATCAAGTTAGAAAACCCAGAAAGAGCCAGCAAAACATCTTAAAGTTAATTCGTGAAGAAAAAAATCAGTGCCAAATGTGCAAATAGGCTCCATTCCAAACCCGTCAAGCTGAAGGGAACACCAGGACACAAGAGGACAAGAACTCTATTGAATACACATGCTTCTGTGAAATGATAGCTACATCATTTCTCCCTTTGGACCAATTCTCCACAGTTCAAGGATTCACAAATTCTGAATGCATGTAAAATGAGAAAAGTTAGAAAAACACAAAAGAGAAGAGGAGATAAAGGAAAGTTCAGCATTTTTTACTGTTTGTCTTCTAATCATGGTTCACTAGCGGGCAGGAGTGGGGGTGGGGAAGTGTGGCAGCAATTTCAAGAATTATCAGAAGGAAATGGCAGCAAAAGACCTTTCCTTTGTGTGGACATTCTTTGGAAATGATCACTTAGCTATTCAGGTTCAAGAAGCCATTGGAAGATAAGAGATGGAAGGAAACAACAAGACAGGAAACAAGTGATTATTAGTGACCACAAAACTATGATGATGGAGGAACAGATCTCCCCAGAGAAGCACCCTAGGAAGTTACATCCATCAACAAGCCATCAACGAATCTTGACCAGCTTCCTGTCTTCCTTTCAGGCACTTCTGAGTTAATCTTGCATCAGGGAAAGGCCTTTTAGGGGAAAAGCAGACAACTCTCAGGTGAAGACCCAAAAGGACTAGGTCTACCACCATCTACTACCCTTTTGTCCTTAATGGTCCAGAAAATTTTAATTCACAGATGTTATTTCATTTTCATAACAACTCTATAAAGCAAGCTTTATTTTTCCTATTTTATAGATGATCGCTCTGGGCTTATAAGCACTTAATTGCTCTTCCTACCATCCTCTGGAGTTGCTCTCTTGTTAACCATTCTCCATGCTGCCTCCTGAGCCATCATTTCATAATATAGAACAGAACAAACTTCTTAGCTTGATATCCTCCAATGGCTCCCTGTAGTCCAGAATAAAGTTTCAACAACTTGGCATGACATACCAGGACCCCAGTGGCTAAGTCCTCATCTGTCCATTCCATCTCATCTCCTACCACTGCCCCAAACCGAAACTTCATTGGGTGTGGGCAGCTCACACACCTGTGCATATCTTCTTTGGTCATACAGGTGTGCTCATCCTTCTCATATCTTCTTATTAAACTACTCATTTTCCAAGACTCATTCTGTATCATCTCTATTGAGAACCCTTTGCTATTCCTTACCTCTCATAGGGATGAACCCCTCTCCTCTGGGCCACCTCAGTTCTTTTATCACCCTGTTATACATACTGCATTGCATCCCAAGTATCTGTGTGTATGCACATATGTATGTGTATTTAAATGATTTCATATTCAGATTTAAGTCCATAAAGTTATATATCAAATTGATAACTGGTTACCTCAGAAAGTGTACTAAGGTGGGAAGAGACTTTCCAATTTGTCTAAAGCAGGGTTTTTCAACTGAACCAGAAAAAGAGAAAAATTATTCGAGTGACTATTTTCCCAGGGATGTGCCATTATAGCTATGTAGGAGAGAAAGTTAACACAGCATATTCATTCAGTGAATACTTTAGGCCAGTGGTCAGCAAACTCATTAGTCAGCAGAGTGGCAAACCACACCTCTCAACCACTGCTTTAGGGCATTAGAGCTTGATTCTCTCAACTGAACTCAAAAGGTTATTAGACTATTGCATTGCCAAACTTTTACAAAGAGGCACTTTGAACAAAATCATTAACACCTGGTTCAACAAACAATATCCAGAATGCTGGACACAGACAAATACATACAGATTCATTTAAGTGCTCAAGCAATCAAATGAGGCTGGGTCTCAGATCTGATACATCTAACTGCAAGGTGTTGGGCAAGTCACTAAATACTTTCTGATTGCATTTCCTCATTTGTTAAATGAACACTAAAATATGTGCCTAATTATCTATCTATACACATATATAGATCCTAACATATATAAAAACCCAGGGTCTCTAATGACCAAAGGTTCAACCGAACCCCAGAAATCAGTCCTGCAGTCAGTGCTGCACTGCCGTGGCAACCCAGCACTGATTTCCGAGGGGGCTGTGGATCAGGCTTGGAGAGAGGCCCAGAGAGAGAGGCAAGGTCTGATCTGCAGCCTCCATAGCAGCTGTTGATCAGCCTTTGCCTCTCTCTTTCTCTCTGGGCTTTGACAGCAGTCCTGCCTCTCTGATCAGGCCCAGAGATAGGCTCAGAGATGCTGACTGGCATAGAAACAGATCAATCAGAACCAAATCTGGGTAAACTGCAAGGAGCCAATGGCTGCTTAGAAGGCAGAGTTTTTGACACTGATAGGCATAGAAACAGACCAATCAGAACCTAATCTGGGTGAACTGAGAGGAGCCAATGGCTGCCTAGGAGACGGAGCTTTTGATGCTGATTGGCATAGAAACCGACCAACAGAACCTAATCTGGGTGAAATGGGAACGCGGAACCTAAGGTGGAGGCTGAGGAAGGGTTTCAAGGGCAACAGCTGTAAGATGTAAGAAAGTGGTTCAATTTTTTAATGACTGGTTTGGCAGTGTAGTGCATACAGCTGACTATCAGTCCAGATATAGGCTTATGTATTTTTTCTGCCAAGAGCATCTCTTCCTGCTGAAAAAGGCTTTCTCCCCCATTTAAGCAATCCTATCCTATATAACCTATCTATACTAATAAAAGGGTAATATGCTGCCCTACTGGTTTGGCTCAGTGGATGGAGCATTGGCTTGCGAACTGAAGGGTCCATGATTCTGGTCAAGGGCATATGCCTGGATTGCGGGCTCAATCAAAGTAGGGGGCATGCAAGAGGCAGCCAACCAATGATTTTCTCTCATTATTGATGTCTCTCTCTCTCTCTCTCTCTCTCTCTCTCTCTCCCTCCCTCCCTCCCTCCCCCCCATTCCTCCCTCCCTCTCTCCCCTCCCTGCCTTCTCTGAAATCAATAAAAAAATATATATTTTTGAAAAGGTAATATGCTAATTAGACTAGGTCAATGGGTCATCTCCC
>PVJN01041763.1:0-18593 GCA_004026805.1 Lasiurus borealis | reverse complement strand
CTGCAGTTTTGCACTCCTCAGGGAACCACTGGCCCATTCCCCAGAGATCACTGGAGGAAGGGATCCAACAAAGGGAAGATATATGCAAGCCCAGTGAGGTTGGGGTGACTAGGCAAGGTGCCTGTCAGTCAAATCTGGGAACAGAGCTCATTGGCGAGAGTAGGTGGGGCCACTGCAAGTGCATGAAAATTTGGGAATATGTAATCCCCTAAACAAAGGTGTTCGAACTCCTGTTCCACTTGACTCTTGGCTCATGGGGCCTTTTTGTTCCTGCTTCCTTGCATTTTCCGATGTTTCCTCCATAGCCACGTGGCACTGCGGACCAACATGCAAGGGACTGGTGGACTGCAGTGGGAACAGAAACTATGCTAGCCTGATGCTGGACTGGACACTGCTCTAAATTGGAATGGAAACTCTGGACACTAGCTTTTATTCTAGCCCTATTGAAGGCCCAGCTATACTCCTTTCTTGGCAGACCAAGGGGAACTGGAACCTTGGAAATACAGGCACACAATTCCACAGGTATAAAACCATCTACAATAGCTCATCCTTCTGTGGGGCCCTTTGGAAATTCTTATTCCAGCGGTACAGCCAGAACCCCACTCCCACAGGTAGCAGTACCATCATTCATCACTCATACAGTGGGGGTGAGGTTGCAACAAAGGAAAAACCATTGGCTCCGATCCCTGGCTTTCCCTAATTATCTTTGAGGTAGGTGGAAGTGGCAGGCAATTAGAGGTGATGTAGATGGACAACAGTGAAGACAGACTTCTTTTTAAATTAGTTAAATGTAGTCTGGGAAGGAGAGTTTGATGTATCAGTGCAATGGCATATGAGGGAAAGTAGCGTTTTAGTGTAGGAAGACTTGAGTCTACATTAAAAGAAGAGGAGAAGAATCTATTGAAGGGAAGAGAAATTGAAAATGTAAGGAAGAAGCTCAACTGATAAAATGGAATCTTCAAGAGGACGGAAGAAGCACAGTGGATAAAGGCAAAGGAAAGACTCTTGAGACAGAAGCCTGGGGTTTTTGAGGTGGAACTAAAGGAATTTGGCCATAGTATTCTAAGTATAATGTCAAAAGAAAGGTGAACAGATGCGGAGGATCACAAAGACTGTGGAAATGCAGCAGTGAGTCAGCGTTAAGGGTGAATAAAAGATTATCACCCTATAATGAGGATCTCCTGCCCTTGGAGAGCATGAGTTTGTAGTGGAACCCTGTGTAATCAGAGTTTGTCTCCTTCTTATGTAATTTTTGTGATAGCATTAAATGTTGTTCAGTACATATGTGGTTCCTCCTTCCCTTAAATTTAATGAAAATAAAAATATTTACCTTTAAAATTACCAGAATAAAAGACTCTAGCCGTGGAGCTTTCCCTGTGACTATTCTCCCTCCAGATTTGCTGACCTAAATAAATAAAGCTTATGGTAAAATAATGGAAAAAGCATATGTGTGTTTAAAAAAACAAGCTTTCCCCATTTATAACAGCAGAATATAGCTTCACAGTGAAGTGTAAAGTCAATTTTTCAAAAGAAAAATCAAATATAATGCCTCACCCAACAACATATCTATCAATAAATAAATAAGTAAATTCATTCTTTTAGTAAGGTAGGTATAGTATCTAAGATCTAAAGTTTCAGGATTTCTTATTTACACTGTGGACATTAAGTGAATTGCATCCCATAACCTACACATTTTTTTTCATATCCGGTATATATGTTGTAGTTTTACCAAAACCATTTTTCTCACAAAACAATTGTGCACACTTTAGACCCTCAAGGTAGGGGCTGTGTCGTGATTCCAGACGAGTTTTAGGAACTTCAACTATGGTGAGTGATGATTTTAAGAGTCTAATGATGAAATCATTTACTCATTCTTCCAACAACCTTTCACTTAACACCTTCTCTGGGCCAGATGCCCTTTTAGGTGTGAGAGATGCAGCAAGGTGCAGGGGGCATGCGAGGGAGAGTAAGTCCCTACTGTTGCCAACCTCTTAGTGAGAGGAGATTTGAAAATAAATAAGCAAATATTAATATTTCAGGTGATAGTAAGTGCTCTGAAGAATAAAGCAGAGAAGACAATAGAAAATGACAACATAGGAGGTGATGCTACTTTACATGGCGTGATCAGGGAGGGCCCGGAGCAGAGAGCTGTAAGGTCTGAAGGAGTGAGGCATGCGGATACTGGGGAAGGGCCCTCTAGACAGAATATCAAGAGCCAAGAGCCTCAGGTGGGAATGTGCTTGGCATGATCAAGGAACTACAGAGGAGCCTCAGAGGTTCCTTGCTTCACCTGGCCACGTCCTACAGCACCTGACAGATGGAGCGGTCACGTAGGGACCCTGCAGTGAGATGCTTTGCCATTTGGTTCTGAATCAGTGGCCCCCAAAGCTGTATCACCATGTACCATTTGGGGCTGACCTGTGTGTGCTGGGTGTGAGCCAGTGCTGCATTTATAAGAAAGATGCTATCCTCAATCAGACACTTAGATTAGAAAACTTGAAGAGTGGCTCTGTCTGGGTGGTGATGAAATACCAGTCAGGTGGAAGTGCCACACACTCTCTGCTGTCTGCATCTCCTTTAGTTATAGGGCTTCTTTTCTTCCTCCGTGTCTCATGTCCCATTCTAAGGAGTCCCATTCTGAGGCACTGTGTTTTGTTCATCTGGGTATACCCTACAACAGAAATGCTTTTTGCATTAGTATGGGATCATCGAACACTTACTGAAAGGAATGCATGAGGCATTTCCAAAGATCTAAGTAATTCGGGTGTAAAGAATGTGAGTGTGTAAAGCTCTTTTACTTAGATTTCTACAGACAGTTATTTTTTCAAAGAGAACACAAAATAGCCAAGGATGCTGAAATAATTAATGCTTGCAGGGCCTGAAACAAGTAGTTTACTAGTATTTGGGAGGTGATACTAAGAAGCGTAAGTGAGAAGGTGGAAAATTTAAACAAATTTTTGAAGGAAAGAAAGCTAATGAGAGGCTTGCTTAGTTGAAGTGACTCAGTGGTTGAGCATCGACCTATGAACAAGGATGTCATGGTTCAATTCCCAGTCAGGGCACTTGCTTCAGTTGTGGGCTCAATCACCAGTAGGGAGTGTGAAGGAGGCAGCTTATGAATGATACTCTCTCATTGATGTTTCTGTCTCTTTCTCACTCTTCTTTCCTCTCTGAAATATATTAGAGGCCCAGTGCACAAAATTTTGCAATGGGAGGGGGCCCTCAGCCTGGCCTGTGCCCTCTCTCAGTCTGGGACCCCTCGTGGGATGGGCCTAAGCCCGCAGTTGGACATCCCTCTCACAGTCTGGGACTCCTTGCTCCTTATCGCCTGCCTGCTTGCTGCTTCTTACCACTCAGCTGGCTGCTCCTCAGTGCTGCCAGGGAGGCAGGAGAGGCTCCTGCCACTGTTGCTGTGCTTGCAGGCCATGAACTTGGCTTCTGACCTAGCAGCACTCCCACTATGGGAGCACACTGACCACCAGGGGCAGCTCCTGCATTGAGTGCCCCTTGGTAGTCAGTGCACATCATAGCAACCGGTTGTTCTGGTCATTTTCCCATAACAGTCACTTAGACTTTTATTATATAGATATTTTAAAAAGAGGTAGGCTAATGAGCAGATTACCATTGTGGGCAAATGAGGCTCTGTTCTGCTGGTCTTGTGTAGAATGAACTTATGATTATGCACCAAGTTGTGGGCAACCTGAGATGTTTATCCACCACTTAACAATGGGGCAGAAATTCCCAGCACTTGAAGGCTGCCAAGTTAGTTCCAGGGGCATTGGAGAAAGCCCCTGGGCAGATCAGCAGAGAGGCAGAGTGGGCTGGGGGTGGGGAGCTCTTGGTGTGTAGGGGAGCTGTCCATCAGCTGTATTCAGAAGTGGGCTGAGGGGACAGGAGGCAGGGCAACACCAGCCTCTGTTTCACATGGCACAGAGAGAGCAGAAAGAATTTTATAATGGATGAGAGTTGGCTTGATAGCAGTTATTGGTATTTTAACTTAGGAATTTTAATGTATTGCAACAGTGACCTCACAAGCCAACTATCGACAATTTTCAGTAATCTGGAATGCAGATGACCATGTATGCACATGTATAAAGTACCCTCGGTTATAAAGTGGTTCCCAATTTTCCCAGGAGAAGGTTTTTAAAAAGGTTTTATACCAACTAGCATAGATACATTTTCAGGAGGTAAAGAGCGAAATGTCTACTTACATTTATTAATTTACTTGCATATATTAAAAGTCACATTATATAAAAGTAATTTAGAAATATGGCATCCTACTTTCACATTTTATGAAATCATTATTCAAATGTTTCACATACTTCTCTGAATTAAGAGTCTTTTCATTATTAGGCTGCTTTGGCATATTTGTTTCTATCTAACATTTGAAATATTTTTCTCCTTGAATTTCTGTATGATGCTGCTACTACAAATTTTATTCCAAGCACTGTGTGCCCATTCACATTACATAAAAACATTTAGGGTTTTTTTCCCTTCTTATAGGTTTACAATCTAGTAGTTCTGTGTGACTTATATATGTATATTCAGTGCAAGCAATTGGCAAAGAATATTGACTTAAGCTGGTATTGAAATCTTGGCCTATTTCAATCATATGACCTCCATAAGCATCCCTGTCTAGTTTGTTTGTTTCAGACTATCTCCTCCAAATAGTTTTCAAGTAACCTTTTTTTTTTTTTTTAAAAAATATATATATATATTATTGATTTTTTACAGGGAGAAGGAGAGAGAGTTAGAAACATCCATAAGAGAGAAACATCAACCAACTGACTCCTGCACATCCACTACTGGGAATGTTCCCGCAACCAAGGTACATGCCTTTGACCAGAATTAAACCTGGGACCCTTGAGTCTGCAGGCTGACGTTCTATCCACTGAGCCAAACCGGTTAGGGCTCAAGTAACCTTTGGAACAGACATTCCCTTTTCATGAAATCTTCAATCTTATCAGGTAATATGTTTTGACATAGTTTCTTTCTTTAAAATTAGTTGCTATCACATCCGTTGTCAATTAATTTAATTACTTGATTTTAACTTCAGGTATCTTGGAGATAATAGAGTTTTTGCTTTTTGGCATTCAGCAAAAGTAATTGAGAGAAATCCTCATAATATGGGAGACTTTATATGGATTCACACTTAAGGCAACCTTTTATAAAATATAATTTTGGGGGGAATAGAAATATCTTATGTTGATATATGCAAAGCAATCGTGGGAGGGTTTTAAAGTGTGGTGGTGGTAAAAGCATCTCTGCCCACTAAGTTTCCTCTGCAGCCTCCTCCTCATCTATTCCATGTGGACTGGTTAATGTGAAAAACACAGCAATGGTTTATTTCATAAAGAAAATGATTGGCCATCATTCTGAACACTGTAATCATGTCTGTATCTGACTTTTGGTAAGTTTTATAATTGGAGATCATTTCTGTATTAATTAACAGGGACCTTATTTTAAAGAAGTGGCTTAGTATCTGTTTGGACATGGTTAGACTTCATGATCCCTAGTGAGAATACAACTTACACCATGTCCTAGCAATATAGGTATGTGTATGCAAACAAACACACATGCACATACATGTACATACATAAATCACTGAAACAAAAGTTTCAAAAATACATGTCCTTCATTATATTTAATACACTCTGATATTTTCTATTCTACTAGAGGCCCAATGCATGAAATTCATGCAAGAGTAAGGGGAAGAAATTCCTTCCCCCAGCTGCTGCCACTGGCTTCCCTCTGGCCCCCAGGACCTGGGCTTCCCTCACAGCCCCGGCTTTGTCTGGAAGGTGGTCCGGTCTAATTAGCATGTTAACTTTCATTATTTTAGATATGGTTGTGGTTCCATTCAACTAATTTCAGCACTAATGAACGAGTCCTGACATGAAGTTTAAAAACACTGTTCTATTGTATTAAATCCACCAGAAGAGCGCTTATTTCCTGAGAATGAGAAATAATTTTATGTCAGAAGGGTTCTCCCCTCCCCCATTTGTTTCAGATTGTTAGCACATTTGGATATTTGGTGGTGTGGGTGTACAATGTCACAATAATCCTAAAGGGAAACGTTCTTTTTTGAGTAAATATTTTCTATCCAAAAGAAGAAACTATTAGTGTGGAAAATGGAAAGTAGAGTAAGATGAATGGATCAGTTCTTAAATCTGGTGGCTTTGTTCCCAGAACCCGAATGTTTTCCCTCAGGTCTGCCTGCCTGCACACACTGGCCCAAAGAAATGCACAGGAGGGAGTTTGCAGTTTAGAAAGAAAAAACTAGTTTAACATTAAATTAGCTAATATGGAGACCGGGAGCTTGTTCTCTAAACAAACCGACACCCTGATGATGTGTAGGCTGGAGATGATATAGGGCAAAAATCACAAGATAACACAGGTTAGGGGTTCGGGGTTGTGCTGGGAGCTGATTGGTTAGAGGTGAGGGAAAGGTAACAAATAATTTCTTCAGGTCTAGAGGACAGCTCCAAGGATTTTCCCCCCATGTCCCTCTGTTGGTCTCATGGGAAAGTAGTCAGAGGGTCCTTTCATCGCAGGGCTCAGGAGCTAAAACATAACTTAGGTCAAGATGTGACCTTTCACCTGCCAGAGGTCCAAACTGTGTAAGCATTAGTCAGGTCAGGGCTACTGTCTTCTGCTGCCTTGGGGGTGGCCGATTATCTGGGGCAAGGCTGGGTCTCTGAGGGAGAGAGAGAAGGGGGCAGGGGTGTGGAGATAGAGAGAGGAGGGGGGGGAGATAAGGTCCCTCAGTTTTAGTTTTAATTCCTTCCTGTCTTTTGCTCATTCCTCAATCTTGAGCAAGAAGGGGTGATGCCTGCTCTAGCTGCTTCCTGCTGAGAAGGGACACAGTTTGGAGGTTAGAGGAATGGAACTGTTTTACATGTAATTGAAAATAGTACTGGGTTCAGACCAAGGGTCTGAGGTATGAATGATTATGGGTTGCTAGTTTTAGCTGCCCTCAGGCAGCACTTGTAAATGTAGCAACACCAATTACTATCCCCAAGAAGCCACAAAGAAGCAAACCTAATATGGACAGTCCCCAGTGGCTGGGAAGGAAGAGAAGTGATCCAGTGAGTGAATGCATCCACATAGGAAATGTTACCAACCTGGTCTATGGATTAACAGAGCAATAATATTGGCTTCCTAAGCAGGGGTGTATGTACAAGATTCTTGTTGGATTTGGGACATGTGGTCTCCTGAATGTGGAGTGGAGGAGAGGAACCCCATCTTACCTTTGGCGACTTGCTCCATCCATGGTTCCCAGAAGGAGATGTTGAATATGTGTCTGATCCAAGGCATCCCTTCCGCACTAGACCCAGGCAATAGTCCACAGACCCACGGCAGGGAGGCATCGCCTGTAACAGGTGGAAATTGAAATGAGAAAGTTAGAGATTAGAACACAAACAATCATCTTGGATCTCAGCCAAAGGGTTTTCTTCATTTTGGAGAAGTCTAGCTCGAGTTTACAGAGGTTCTCCTTCTGAAGAGTTTCCTGCAGTCTGCAGTGGGCTCACAGGAATCCTCAGGTGGTTGAGCGGTGGTTTAGAGGATATGGTCGCTTGGGTGGTAGGTGGTAAGTCTGGAGCCTGCTTAACTTGAGAATAATGAAGCCAGGGAGTGGCTCCTAATTTCACAGAAGAATGAGTGATTAGTAAAATCTGATAAGGGCTCACCCACATAGGTTCAAGTTGGTCATCAGGACGTTTATTTTTCCAGGGTTTTAAAGATACTCAATCTCTGGGGTTGAAATGTTGTAATGAGACTTCTGTGGGGTCCTCCATCCGGTTAGAAGAAAATTTATGAACAGCAGTTAAAGTTAATTTCAAGGATTACCTTAGAGTGTCTCATTCTTTAGTCTTTGGGTCGTTAACATTTGTAAGATTTTCTCTAAGACAGGAAGGACATTCTGTATAATATTTCGTAAGGACTCAGCTGAATCCTGCTCGTGAGGGGTACCCCAATCCTAAGCAGGGCAATAGCCAATACATTTTATGCCAGTCTCTTGGCAACGTTTAGCAGAGGTTTAAAGTGTGGTGCATCTTCTCTGATTTTCCAGTACATTATGGCCTCCAGGAAGCGTGAAATTTTTTTTTGTATCCCTGAACGTTGAGAAACTTTCTGGGTCACCGTGGCAATAAAAGCACTTCCATTGTCACTTTGAATAGAGGAGGAGGACAGTCCAAACCTAGGAATGATTTCTTTTAATAAGGCTTTGATTGTATCCAAGGTCTTCTCTGACCTGCAGGGGGATGCTCCGGCCCATCCTCCAGAAGCCTCTGCGAAGATGAGCAGACACTGGTAATTTATAGTGTTTAGGGCATCAGAGTAAAGCCAGTTTGCCTACTGTCTTTCTCCAGAGTCTAATCCTGAGCTCTGGAATCCTCTGACCCGAGTGAGGTCCTGTTTTAGGGTTACTTCTGGCACACATAATGAATTTTTGAATTATCTGTTGAGCAGTTCTCTGCATATCTGGCCCGGCAATATATTTCTGAATCCCTTGGCGTGTGGCATCCTATCTGTAATGGGTGCTCTGGAGCGGTTTCCTCCATCGGGTGTTTGGGGATCAGAACGATTTCCTGTTCATTGCTCATCCATCCATCATTCTGGTGAGTAGGAAAGCCCCATTCAGGCTGGTCTAGCTTTAAGTCCATGTCAGGAAAGGGCTGCTACCAGGGGCATGGGGAGTTTAGTCTGAGCTGTCAATTTGACAGCAGCTTGATCTCCTTTATTATTTCCATGAGAAACTGAGCCATCAGCCTCCTGACTACCTGGCCGTGTCTGATGGCAGCCTCATTAGGTTCCAAAAATGGCCTTCAGGAGACCCCTACGGTCCCCTCTTCCTGGTTTCCCATGTCCATGAAGCTGCTTCCATCCTCAAACATCTGGAGATCAGGATTCTTTAGGGACCAGTCAGGCAGGGCTGGGCAGCTAGAACTGACGTTCAGTTATTTGAATACAGTCATGTTTGGGGGTCCCTCTGGCTCAGAGGGAAACAGGGTGGCTGGATTAAGAGTAGAGATAGTCCTGAGAATTACATCAGGATTGCTCCAAAGAGTGACCTGGTATTTTCCCTCTGGTTCTAGTCAGGGCAAAACAGAGCACTGTGAGGGCCTGCTGCCGTGGCCCTCAGACAAACAGCCGTCACTGAGACACGGGCTGCAGCTGTTTTGAGAAGCAGGTCACTGGCTTTGTAATGGTCCCTAGATTCTGGGTCAAGACCCCCCGTCCTACTGCTTGGCTTTCATGTACAAGCAGGTCAAGCAGCTTTCTCCAGCCTGGGAGGGCTGGGGCAGGGGCCGTCCATAACTTTCCTTAATGGTCTGGGAGGCCTTTTAGCATCCCCAGGCCAGAGCAAAGGTGCTCGATCCATCCCTCACATACTGGTTTTGCAACCACGCCAGTTTGGAACCCCGATCTCACAAAAGCCAGTCATTTCCTGGGGATTCCCTTAGCTGCTGGCAGATGGTGGCCTTGCCACCCTAGCTACTATAGCTTCCCTCCTGTCCGGGAGCAAGTTTCTTGGTCCTAGAGATAATTCAAATCCAAAACCATCACGGAGGGCTAGGAGATTTAGGCTTTCTTTTGGGAGAGGTCATCTCTGTTTAACCAGAGAGTGTAAATATTTTTGTCAGAGGTTTCTTCAATGAGACTGGCGAAGGTCATCAACAGACTGGAGTGGCTTGTCATCATGCAGCTGAAGGGTTGGGGTGCTCTGAGAAGTCTGGGCCCTCTCACTCAAATGCAAACAGCTCCTGAGACTCCGGGCTCAGAGGTACCCAAAAGAAGGCATCTTCTAAATCCAGCATAGAAACCAACAGAGTTCCCCAGACAAGGCAGTCACCAAAGTTAGGAGTTAAGGACCACCTGGTGGATGATGTCCACTATTTGGTTAATGGCCCATAGGTCTGGGACAAATCATTATTTATTAGTGCCTATTTCTGCACCAGTAAGATGGGAGCTAGAATTTAAAACTAAATATAATAAGTCATAAAGACCTTCGGTTTCAGCTTTGCTGGGCCTGGGTAAACTGTGCCCACTTGCAGGGCCCTTACCTCATGGCCGGACTGATTAGTCATTGGTCTGGCTAATCTCTCCTCACAGTTCTTTCCTGTTCTTTTCCCTTCCTGCCTCTCTTCCAAGACGCCACCCCACCAAACCCTGCGAGTTTTAGATGTTCAGTTCAGTTACTTAATTCTCCATTTTAACCTAATATATTTCTCCCCAAATGTGAAAATAGGTTTTACACCCAATTAACAATTTTCATTCCAAATAACTTGAGCATACAAGAATCTTTTTTTTTTCCCCTGAGCCTAATACGTAGGAGAATTTTGTGCTAAAGGAGCTAGAATTTGTCCCACAGATGGAATGTCTTCATAGTGTCAGTATGAAAGTCTAACTAACCTTATGTTCAGGTATGAGTGCATCCTTTATGCCTGGTTGGTTGTCTAAGGTAAATAATACATATCAGTTCTCCTTTAAAAACCTCAGCAGGTTTCCAATCCAGTGAATGAAAACAAGTTAACATCACAACCACAAAGCACCGGGCACTTGGCTGAGTACCATAAACAGTAAAGTCATTTGTGCCATAAACAGTTAAATCATTTGCTTCTCAAAATGCTCCCACTTACTCTTCAAACTCTTATCAGGAACAGATACTGCAGACAGGACTTGGAGGCTCTCAGAGTCCTCTCAGTGACTACCGGAAGCATAGGTGTGTCTTGCCTCAGGCCCTAAAATAGAAACAGGCCAGACAGCTCCTGTCCTCAGTTTCCTTTGTCCTGGGCCTGGTAGCAGTCCCTCCCCCGCCTCGTGCCCTGGAGGACTGGCTTGTTTGTGCTGCCCCTGTCCCCAGGGGATGTCTGTCTGTGTGTGTTACTGTTGCACTGGCATCTTTCTAGTCTCTACACCATGAGGTGCAGACTCAGGACAGTTGTAATTTAGGGCTGCCATTGCTTAGCCGCCAGCCTTGAGCAAGCATCTGGGTTTGGCAGAGCCTCAGTTTCCCCAGCTGTAAAAGGGGGAATGATGAAACCTGCTCTTTCTCTCTCTTCCCACATAAAGCTGCTGGGAGGGTCAGAGGAGCTATAAAGGGTTATAGAGAAGTAAGATAGATGTGTCACCTCCTCACCCCGAGCTTGGGCAGAGGTGGTGTCTCCTTCCTCTAATCAGAGGTCAGCACACTAGGTCTGCATCACAATTCTGAGCTCTGTCCTAGGGATGCAGAAATAGCCATAGACATTACATAAACATTATTTATGAACACTGAAATTTGAATTTCATAGGACTTTCTCGCGTCACAAATGTTGATTCTTCCCCCCTCCCCACAACCATCTATCTGTAAAAGTAAAAGCCTCTCCAAACTCCCAGCAGCATAAGACCAGGTGGTGGGCCAGATTTGTCTCAGGGACCTGAGTTTTCAGACTCACGGGTAAATGCTCACTGCAGCCTACACCACCGGTTAGCAAGCAACCACAGTTCACTTTGGATTACAGCAGTGCTGGCCGCTTTATTCCATCTCTCTCTTCCAAAATATGCACCCCCACATACATATCTCTTAAAAACCTCCTTCAGCACTGGGAAGGATAATAGCATAGAGCTAGTATCCAGCTGCACACATATGTATATATAGTATATGCAAATACATATTTATTCAATTAATGGAGATAATGAAATCTGTTGCTTTCTATGTATCTTCTTTCTTCATCTTTAACAGAAATTCTGCCTGTTCTTCAGTAAACCTTTGGGGATAATTGAGTTAACGTTATTAAATTTAAGGGCTTTAAGATTTATGCTTTCAAGTCCCCCACCACCCTATCAACCCAGCCTCAGCCCCACCCACCCATTAACCAAAAAAGGAAAAGAATTGCTAGGAAGAAAGAAGGGGGAAACAAAACCAACATTTCAGCATTAAAAAAGGTGATTAGAGAGTAACTGAAGTGGCCCAACACTTAGCCTTGGTCCCTGGGGCTTTCCCTCGCTGTGGGAGCTGTGGAGGCTGAGTGCTTTTCTGACTCAGCTGCCAGCAGCCCTGCTATTTGCTGTGCTTTCCCAAAAATTGAACCTGGGAGCAGAACTCTGTGCATTTGGCTATAAAATAAAGAGGACTTGGAATACTGTATTTCGTATCTGTACCACCTCTTTTTTTTTGTTTTTTTTTGTTATTGTGTTACATGTATACATATCTCCTTATTGCCCCCCTCCCTTCCAGGCATACCCCAACCCCCCAGTGTCTGTGTTCATTGGTTATGCTTATATGCATGCATACAAGTCCTTTGATTAATCTCTTATCTACCTCACCTCCACCTCTTTTTATGTTGTTGTTAATCCTCACCAGAGGATATTTTTTCACTGATTTTTAGAGAGAGTGGAAGGGAGGGAGTATAAGAGAGAGAGAGAGAGAGAGAGGAACATCAGTGTGAGAGAGACACATTGATTAGTTGCCTCCTGCATGTGCCCTGACCAGGGCCAGGATCAAGCCTGCAACTGAGGTATGTGCCTTTGACCAGAATCGAACCCAGGACCCTTCAATCAGAGGGCTGACGCTCTACTCACTGAGCAAACCGGGTAGAGCTGTACCATCTCGTTACCTGTGATGCACGCATTTCCCCAACATGTGTCAAGGAATCACCGACATCTCTGAAAAACAAAGCCTTGATCACGGCTCCTGTTTTACTTCTGAATAAATATAAGCTGGGGATAGAATTATCAGGAAATACGTAAATTGAAAATGTCCTTCTCAAAACAAGGTGGACACAGTTGGATGGTGGAATCACAGCAGTGCGTGTATGGGTGTTATTTTTCCAAACATTCTGTGACAAATATGTTTCTCTGCGTTCTATCATGCAGAAATTATATATATATGTATGCACATGTGTGTGTATCTAAGGGATAGGAGGAAAGGAATATGCTAAAACATTGGAACCAAAATCATTGTTAGTATATAATCCTTATTAAAATTGTTAAGAAAGGGATCAATTAAGTCAGCTTTCGAATGTGCGCTTGACTCTTTTAGTTTGCCAGAATATATTAATTTGCTGTAACGTGGAAAAAAGATGCACAGCTGGTATAAAATAAATTTATAAAGTGTGCTTTTGACTTGGCATAAGTGGTTAGTGCTCTGGTAGATGCTGTCTAGCTTGGAAGATGGAATGCTAAGCACGTTTAGAAGTGCGTATTACATTTAAGTCCTGCGAGGTCTCTGAGGCCTGCCTGGGGAGGAATGAAGGCGGAGGGGCTCGGGATTCCGTGCCTTATTATGTCTGAGTGGCTCCAGGTGAGACGCAACACATTAGCTGGCGATGCAAAGTCTGTTTGCAGAATTGCCCTGAGTGCAGTGGTTCTCAACCTTTCCAATGCCGAGACCCTTTAATACAGTTCCTCATGTTGTGATGATCTTCAACCATAAAATTATTTTTGTTGCTACTTCACAACTGTAATTTTGCTACTGTTAATGAATGGTAATGTAAATATCTGTCTTTTCTGATAGTCTTAAGCTCTACAGCAGTGGTTCTCAACCTGTGGGTCGCGAACCGCTAGTAGGGTCGCCTAAGACCATTGGAAAACACAGATATTTATGTTACAATTTATAACAGTAGCAAAAGTACAGTTGTGAAGTAGCAATGAAAATAATTCTATGGTTGGGGGTCACCACAACATTGAGGAACTGTATTAAAGAGTCTCGAACCACTCACTGCCTTAGTAGATGAAGGCAGAGGGATAGGGGTGGAGGGCAGGCTTCACCAAGAACTGCAAGGTGGTGGGAGGTAATTAACCATCTGTCTGCAGTTTCTCCTGTGGAAGGAGGAGCTTCCCTGGAAGCCAAGAGGCTGAGCTTATGAAGGAGGAGGATGAAAGTTCCGTTCACTCTGTTAGCTGCACAATGAGTCTGATCTTTGCTTCCTTCTGTTGTAACTTTCCCCTTTCTTACCCGCCCTCTCGTGCTTTCTAGCACCTGGAGGGTTACAGTGAAGCCCGGCTTGTCCCATCACGTAACTTGGTGGGTCGCTGTCTTCCACGCTGGAGCTTTTCAGCAAATGCCTGGTCTCCGTTGGTTGTCCGCTGGCATGCAGGGCTGAGACGCTTGTGCTGTCCGGTGGTCTGCATCTGCTGGCACAGTTCCTAGAGGTCTGGTTGGGCTCACTGAGCAGATGCTGGGAAGAGGGTTGAGGAGAGCAGGACTCTGCATTAGCAAGAAGGTGCTGCCAGGGCGTGTGGGAAACCATTAAACCTGGTGTGATATCAGAGTCCTAAGTGGGAGCTCTGGGCTGTAAGTGGGGCTGTAAGTGGGCCTCAGGGTTGTCCCCACCTGAGTCACTGGGGTAGGTGTTTCATACTCCCTGCCTGTCACTTGTCAGTTATTGGTTAAGGGCCAAGGAGTGAAAGGGGTTGTGTGTGTGTATGTGTGTGTGTGTGTGTGTGTGTGTGTGTGTGTGTGTGTGTGTTGGGGGAGGGGGAATAAATTTGTAGTGTCTGATTCTTCACACGTAAGGGCAAAGCTGGTGCTGGCTGTTGGCCCGGCAAGGCTCTGGGCAGGACCCTCACATTGCCCACCAGCTGACCAGAGGCTTCTCTCTGGGCGGTCCGGCAGAGAGCCATCCATTAGCTTCACTGGGAATCCCCAGATGCCAGTCTTCCCCCCACCCCCACCCGAGGAGGACGGCTGGCTCCTGGGGATATGTGTGTGTTGCATGGAGCAGAGGGCTGGGATCCAATTTTCTGGTTACAATGAATCTCCTGTTTCCAGAGTCTTCACCACCCCATCGTTTGTAGGAGCTGCCTGCCTGGGGTTTCACAGTCCAGTCAGTTCCAAAGAAATGTGTTGAAATCTCTAGTTGGTGGATCTTCTCTGTGTGGGTTTATACCCTAGCTATGCCTTTTTATGCATTTAAGTGGGGTCTTGAGAGGAAAAGGATAAACATACACGTGGTCATTTTATCACCTTTAACTACTCAAAAGAAAAGCAATAGTAGGATTTTGGAAGGAATTCACATACACACACACACACACACACACACACACACACACACAAGTAATTATATTCCTGCAACTTCATGGAAATAGGCTAATAGTGAGAATTAGCTGATCTAAGTATTTTCTAGCAAATGTTATATTAGTCAAAAGGGTTCCCATGTTATCAGACAAGAATTAATCTGGGCAATTGACTAGTAATCAGAAACCTAAGTAATAACTTTGGCAAACTCCAAAACACTCTCATCCAGTGATCTCAAAGAAACTGACCTCTGTGTGTAGCAGGTTTATGGATGGACCAGCTCAGCCCTGGAAATAGCTCAGCAGCTAGCACTCATCCCCAGTTCTTCTCACATGAAATCTTCCTGACACTAAGCAGTCTTGTCCTGTCTTCCCCGTTAGAATAAAAAATTCTTGGGCAGTTCTCTTAGATTTTTAAAGTATTCTTAAATGGTGAAATGCTCAACCCAGTCTATTAATCACATAATACAGTCCAGAGTAATACTAAAAATTCCACACTCCCACCTAATTTTTAATTTTTCAAAATTATGATATAACCTGAGCATAGTGAAGAGCAGAAATCTCAAGTGTGCAGTTATTGGATTTTCACATATCTGAAAACTTAGAAAGCTAGCATGTGGATCCAGGTATGGGGCATTCCCTGCCCCTCCTTCTCCTCCACCCCCATGCTCCCTCAGGTCCCTCCCCAGTCACTATTAGCCAGCAATAGTGGTAACCACTACCCTGACCTCTGTCACTGTGCAGCAGTTTTCGCCACTTTTTAACTTTATAAAGATGGGATCATAGAGTATTTAACCTTTGTGTCAGACTTCTTTGTTCAATATTATTTTTTTAAAGTTATCTTTATTGTCGAAAGTGTTACAGATATCCTCTTTCCCCCGCGTTGACCACCTTCTCCCTATTCCCTCCTCCTCTCCAGGCCTTCACTGCACTATTATCTGTGTCCATGGGTTTTGCATATATACTAGTACATATAAGTTCTTTGGTTATTCCTTTTTGCCCCCCACCCCCACCCCTTTCCTCTGAGAATCATTAGTCTGTTGCATGCTTCCATGTCTCTGGATCTATTTTGTTTGTCAGTTTATTTTGTTTGTTCAATACTGTTTCAGGGATTCATCCATATTGTATTTATCAGTGCTCATTCCTTTGTATTGCTGTTGAGGAACCCATTCCATGACTATCCTGAGTTTATTTATCCACCCTTCTGTTGAAGGACATTTAGGTTGTTTCACTGTGAACATTCTTATACATTTATTTGGGTGCACATATGCACTCATTTCTGTAGGAATGGAATTGCGGAGTCATAGAACAGGTGCATGATTAGGCTAGCAATCCTGCCAAAGAGTTTTTCAAAGTAGTTTTACCAATTTACACTCCCTACAGCAGGTTAAAGATGGTGGTGCTTCCATATCCTTGTCAGCACTAGTATCATCCATTCAGCTCAAGCCATTTTGGTGAGTATGTATAGTGGTGTTAAATACATCTAATTTTAAACTTCTGCTCCAGCAGGCTGCCTCTGTGGAAACTACACTATTACCATAGAAAACACCACCCCCCAAACACCATTCTATTGGCAATAGAAGTGCCTTTTGCTGCAAACACATCCCCACCCACCCTGTCTTTGATCTGTTAGCACTGACTAGCTTTTATATTTTTCGCAGCAAGATAGCAATACTGGGTCCAATAAACTCCTGAGGTCCTGTGTCAAGCTCCTGGAGAGTTGCTGAAGACTTCTTTATTTGGTGTATTAGTTTGCTAAGGCTAGCATACAAAATACACCCAAATGGAGTGGCTTATCCAACAGAGATTTATATTTTCACAGTCCTGGAGGCTGGAAGGTCAAGATCAAGGTGTTGGCAGGTTTCATTTCTCCCGAGGCCTCTCTTGGCTTGCAGATGGCCACCTAATGGCTCTGTCCTCACATTGTCTTTTTTCATGGGTGCATGTTCTTAATGCCTCTTCCTGTTCTTAAAAGGACATCAATCATGTTGAATTAGGGTTCCATCTTTATGGCCTCACTTAACTTAATTACTTCATTAAAGGCCCTATCTTCAAAGACAGTCATATTAGGGATTAGGGCTTCAACATATGGATGGTGTGTGTGTGTGTGTGTGTGTGTGTGTGTGTGTGTGTGTGTATGTGGAGGGGTCAGGGGGAGCCACACTATTCAATCCATAACACTTGGTTTGGTGTTTGCCAACTTTCCAACAACACATGAAGTATGCACATGCCAATCAATTTTGTTAAATTGAAGTACTGTCAGTCATGATTTAAACTACTAGTTGGGAAGATTATTTTTTATAACAGTGGTAAAACATGTATAATAAAGTACATAAAGTACATACATCTTCGGTTTGAAAATTTTGCATATGTATAAACCTGTGAAACTACCACCCAAATCAGGATATAGATCATCACCAGCACCCCACAGACTTCCTAGTCTAGAATGATCTTCCCTGCAAAGAGGTAACCACTGTTTTGACTTGTGTCCTTACTTACCAGGTTGGATGACACACACGCACACACACACACACACACACATACACACACACTGGGGGCCTGGTGCACAAAATTTGGGCATCGAGGAAGGGGTCCCTAAGCCCAGCCTGCCCCTCTCACATACTGGAAGCTCTCAGGGGATGTCCTACTGATGGCTTAGGCCCGCTCCTTGTGGGAGGCTACCAGCCTGATCAGGGGAAGGTGCCAGCCCCATCACCCCACTGCTGCAACCACTGCCAGTCACCACAGCCACCAAGGTATTTTCATCAACATGGACTCCGGTCCCTTCACCATAAAAAAATGACAACTTTCTTTAAGCATTTTCAAGATGTGTCTTTCATAGGATATGACATTTCTTTATTTTTCATTTTATCCTTACCTGAGGATGTTTCCATTCATTTTTCCCCCTTCCCTCTGATCCCAGGCTCAGTCCTTGTTAAAACCCCAGGCTTTAGGCTTGGAAAGGGGTCCCCCCTGCCACACCTCCAATCATAGGCTTGGTGAGGCTTTAGGCTTGGGAAGGATCCCCCTGCCCCTCTGATGGCTGACTGGGAGTGACCTGGGTGCTGAGGAGGTTCCTGGGACCCAGGTATGTATGCAAATTAGCCACCATCTTTGTTGGGTTAATTTGTATACTCTTATTGGCTGTGGGCATAGTGGAGGTACAGTCAATTTACATGTTTCTCTATTATTAGGTAAGATTAGATAGATAGATAGATAGATAGATAGATATAGATATATCTATATATAGGCATATATATAGATATATATAATATTTTTTTCTTTTAAATTATAGTTGACATACAATATTATATTGGTTTCAGGTATGCAACATAAGGGGCAGGGGAGTGTCCCTCAGCCCAGCCTGCACCCTCTCCAATATGGGACATCTCTCTCACAATCCAGGACTGCTGGCTCCCAACTGCTCACCTGTCTGCCTTCCTGATTGCCCCTAACTGCTTTTGCCTGCCAGAGTGATTGCCTCCTAACCACTCTCCTGCCAACCTGATTGATGCCTAACTGTTTCCCTGCTAGCCTGTTTTCCCCTAACTGCCCTCCCCTGTAGGCCTGTTCCCCCCCAACTGCTC
>PVJN01041762.1:0-18593 GCA_004026805.1 Lasiurus borealis | reverse complement strand
AGGGTGCAGGGTGTTGAGTCCGGGTCCAAAGGAAGGGCCGCTCCCCATGCTGGGCTCAGAGTGCAGAGACCAGAGCAGGGGTGGCCTGGGAAGGGGCTTCTGAGGAGGAGAGGAGGAGGAGCAGGCCGGGTGAAGCAGCCCGCAGGCAGCCGGCCCTGAGCAGCTGTGTGTCCATGCCTGCTGGTGGTCACTCGTCAGCGTGGCTGTGCGTGTGAGGGTGCCGTGCAGGGAGCAGGAGGCCCTCCAGCCAGGGTGTGGGTGGGGGCAGAGACGCCTCTGCCGGGGGAGCCCTCTGGTGCTGCAACTGCGTGTGCTCTCTGGAGGTGTCGACATACTGCCCACTCCCACTTCCCTTCCTGGAAATTCCCCAGGCAGCCCTGGGCTGGGGCGGAGGCAGGGGGAGCCCGTCACCCCCACTCTGCTGTCGTCAGCCCGCCAACTGCCTGCCTGCCTTAAGGAGGGCTATAGTCAGGCAGCCTGAGGGGTGGGGGAGACGGCTCAGCCGGGGAAACCGAGGTTGACTGCAGGTCAGTGCCAACCTCAAGGCCGGGGTCTCAGAGCCAGGCCAGGGCTGTGATGAGGAGTCTCAGAGAGGGGCAGGGGCTGCGATGGGGTATCCACTCAGAGTGGGGCCAGGGCTGTGATGGGGCTTGGAATCTCAGGGGAGTGTCCTAATGGAGGAGCTCCGAGAGGCAGGTCTGGAAAGGGGACCCCCTCCATGAGGTGGGCTGCAGTTCAGATGCTCGGGGCATCTCCGGGGCCTAGACTCACCCAGTTCGAGCCTGAAAGCGACCTGGTGGGTGTGACCAGCATTGAAAGACTAGATAGAACATATTTCAGTTCTGTGTTGCCCGTTCGGTGAGCTCTGTTTTGTGAACCCTTTTTAAGAAAATTTTATTGGCCTAATGTTGTTTAACGACATTATGTAAATTTCAGGGGCACGAGATTATAATCCGACTTTTGTAGACTCTGGTGTGTGCTCCCCACAGGAGTCTAGTCTCCTTCAGTCACCCCACATCTGACGCTTTTCCTCTCTCCCCCCTCCCACCCTGTCTGGTGACCCCCGTTCTGGTGTCTGTGTCTGTGAGTTTTGCTTTTGTTTGTTTTGTTCGTTTGTTGCTTTTTGTTTTGTGTCCCACATCTGAAGGGAATCATGGTTTTTGTCCTTTTCTGTCTGGCTCATTTCACTTGGCACGATATGCTCAAGATCCACCCATCTTGTCACAAATGGTAACATTTCCTCCTTTCCATGGCTGGGCCGTGCTCCATTTGTATATATTCACATCCTCCATCCTTGCCATTTTTTGTGCAACTTTTGTTTCACGCACACCTGCCAGTCCTGGATCCTGGGGTGTTTCTTAGGTGGGGTCCCAGTTCCCGAGGCCTGTACAGTGCCCAGGCACCACTATCTGCCCTGGATCCGACTGTGGGGGTGTCTGGGGCTGGCAGACAGAGGGGGTGGGGAGGGAGAAGGGGAGGGCAGCCCCAGTGCACACATAGGTCTCTCTGACGGTGACTGCACAGGCATCTTGGTGCAAATCACAAGGTGGCTTTCTGCTTCCTGTGTGGGAAGCAGACTGAAGAGGAAGCTGAGCCTGCTCCCCTTTCCCATGCCCGCCTCCCCCGGCCGGATATGTCCGGGCCCCTGATAGCTGAGCACTCAGAGCACGCGCTTCTGCAGGGCGACCACAGTGTCCGTTAAAGGGGACGGTCCTGCATGGCTGGGCAGGAGGCAGGGATGCACAAGGCCATTTGGGTGGGAACCAGGCCTTGACTTCCCAAGCTTCCCAGGGATGACTCCAGAGGACAGAGATGAGGTAGGTTCTGAGGGTTCTGGGCTGGGGCACCTCACAAAGCTGGCCTGGCAGCTCACCAGGGTTTCTGGGTGGGGAGTAGCTAGGAGGGCAGGGTGGGTAGGAAGGAAGGACCCTAGCGGCTGGTTCTAGTGAGTTCTGAGGGTGTCCACAGAGCCTGGCCTGGCTCATGGTCTGAGGAACCTCAGGATCTGGACAAAATGAGGTGTCTCAGAAAGAACCAACAGAATCCTTCAAAAAAAAACAAGGGGTGAGATCATGGGGGTATGTAGGGATGTCACATACGGGAAAATTGTGCATGAAATTGTAATTTCTGGCCAATGTGCCATTTTAAAATGCAAAAGGGATGGGATGGCATACTCAGTGGAATATTTCTGCTCCTGGCTGAAACCTGCTACTGCCTCTCTAATGGTCTGTGTCTCGAGGCTCCCGGGAGCCCAGCCGGCGCTAATGAACCTAATGGCTCTGCAAATGCAGGAGGGGAGGGGTTGGGGGGGGGGTGAGGAAAGAGAAAAGAACCCACCCAGCCTGGCCAGCCACCCCACCCCCTTTGCAAACTTACCCACTTCCATTCCCCACCTGGAGGGCCCGTGTTCCTGGGGGTGGTAGGTGGTGTGGTGCTCCATGACCTCACCAATGGGCACCCACCAGCAGCCACAGCACCCTGGGAGGCTCCAAGTCTGACCCAGCGCAGGGTGAATCCAGAATACAGCTCGGCATCAGGCGCCCTGCGCGGTGGGGCATTTTCAGGGTCGTGAGAGGCCAGCATAGACAGGAAGGGGGGGCTAAGTGGGAGCTTCCGGTGATGGTGATGACAGGGTGGAGGTCGTCCAGTGCCATGGGGAGGCTGGTCTGGGCCTGGAGGGCAGAGCTCCCTCCGGGTTCTGACCACAAGGACTCAAGGGGCTCCTTACCCCAGAGGGGCCTGGGAGGGGGGCCTCAGGGAGTAGGACTGGGTGGGCGGACACTCAGAGGAGGGCAGGCAGGAAGGAGGAAGAAGACCAGACTTCTGGAGTTTTCTGAGTAGTTGTCCTGAGCCACAGCTCTATTTTCTGGACCTCTGCTGCCAGGAGTGGCCAGATGGGGTACATGCCAGGTGGGGTACCTGTTGAGGTGCAGGTGTGGATCAAATGTAGGTCCTGGAAGCAGGAGGAGAGGCCACGCAGGCTGCGTCCTGAGTCCTCCTTAGAGTTGCCCTTTCTGGGCGCCCTGTCCTGAGAGCTGAATGGGCTGGACTGGAGGTGGGCAGTGAGCTCCTCTGCCTTTCCCTTTACCCAGCAGCAGGCAGGGCCCGGGAGAGGAGGGCTCTAGAGGGTGTGAGGGTCTGGCTCCAGGCCTGTGCTGGCTCCCCAGGCCACACTGGGCCCACCTGACTCCAAAGAGACCTTGTTTTCCCACCTTCCAGCAGGCAGGGGTCTGGCTTGTGGGGGCCTCAGAGCTCCTATGGGTTCTATGACTTCTTTGGGAAAGTGAGTTTGGGGCTCCTGGATATGGAGTGGGGGCTCATCCCTGGCCAGAGATGGGAGGGGGAGGGTGCTTGCCATTCCCTGAGGTCTGCCCGCCCTCCTCACTGCTGCTTCCTCCTGCAGCCCCAGGACCATGAACAACAGCACCTGCCCCATCACCAGCTCCCTGCTGGTCACACACATCTGCCATGCCTACCTGGGCCTGCTGCTGGTGCTGGGCCTGCTGCTCAACGGCCTGGCGCTCTGGGTATTCTGCTGCCGCCTGCGCAAGTGGACAGAGACCCACATCTACATGGTCAACCTGGCCGTGGCTGACCTCTGCCTGCTCTGCACTCTGCCCTTCATGCTCTTCTCCCTGAGTCAGCACAACGCCAACGACACGATGCTCTGCCAGCTCTCCCAGGGCATCTACCTGGCCAACAGGTACATGAGCATCAGCCTGATCATGGCCATCTCTGTGGACCGCTACGTGGCTGTGCGGCACCCGCTCTATGGCCGCGGGCTCCGCTCCCCAAAGCAGGCCGGGGCCGTGTGTGCAGTGCTCTGGGTGCTGGTGGTCAGCTCCCTGCTGCTTCGCTGGGTCCTGAAGGATCAAGAAGGTGGCTTCTGCTTTTGGAACCCCTCCCGGCAAAACCCCCAAACCGTAGTCTTCTCCCTGGTGGGCTTCTACCTGCCGCTGGCCGTGCTGGTCTTCTGCTCTCTGCAGGTGGTGACGGCCCTGGGCCAGAGGCCAGCTGCTGATGGGGGCCAGGTGGAGGCCACCCGGAAGGCTGCCTGCATGATCTGGGCCAACCTGGTGGTGTTCGTGGTCTGCTTCCTGCCCTTGCACGTGGTGCTGACGTGGCGATTGGCCACGGGCCTGAGCACCTGTGTCATTCAGGACACCCTCCACATTACTAGCAAGGTCTCCGATGCCAATTGCTGCCTGGATGCCATCTGCTACTACTACATGACCAAGGAGTTCCAGGACGCATCCGTATTAACTGGGGCTCCCGCTGCCAAGGCTCACAAGAGCCAGGACTCTCTGTGTGTGACTCTGGCCTAGGAGACAACACAGGCATGTGGGGATCAGGTCCAGGGCTCTCCGGGAGGTGCTGCCTGCTGCGGGGGGTGAGGGCCGGGGGGGGAGAGCTGTGACCAGTGGTGAAGAGCCACAGGATGGGCCCTGAGCTCACCATGGGTGTGGACACTCTCCAAGAAGCCTGCTGGACAGAGCTGACCCAGGCACGGAGCCTGGAAGGTAACAACCCCATCGCTGAGATGGAAGACAGACAGGTCAAGGGCAAAAGGCCTGAGGCCTGGGCAAGGCCACGCCGGGGACCCCGGGATGGGGCTGCCTACCGCATGTGTCCAGAGCCTGGTATTGCTGGACATTGGGGTGGAGTGGATACCTGCTGGGTCCTGCTGCCTCCCGGAGCTCGGAATAAAGCTGTCCACCGGGGCTGATCCTGACAGGGCTTGTGTGCTGCCCATGTTTGCACAGTGGGAGGTGGGAGTGCTGGGGGGTCTCCCCCCGGTAACTTCTAGGGCCCCCTAATCTGCTGCCCACCCATCTGAAGTCTGGTGGAGTGTGCGGCCTGTAGTGCAGCCCCAGATCCCTGGGCCCCTCGTAGGGGCTGCCCAGAGGTGGTGGGTGTGAAGAGTGAGACCATGAGGAGGTGGCCGAGGTCTGTTGAGGGGACACACTGCTGTGCTTCATTCAGAAAAGCCTGGAGCCCTGCCTGGTGGAGGTGAGTGGGTGCCCAGCCAGGCAGGTTTGTGCTGTGGCTGCACCTCCCTGGCCTCCAGACTCAAGTCAGAACAACCAGCGCTTTCCAGAGGCTGCTGTGGGCACTGGCTGGGGCGGGCCTGGGTTCCAGGCCAACTGGTCCCGTCCCACCTGCATGTCCTTGGGCATCAAACAGCCTCCCTGCCCTGTTCTCCAGCTCTGTGATGGGAGTGAGAATGGTGGCCACGTTCCGGCAGGGTTGGCCTCATAGGTGTGAGGCTGCTGCAGTCCCGCAGGCCTCTGGCTTAGGGATGGGGTCCACGCGCACCCTCTCTAGTGCTCCCCAAACTCTCCACCCCTTTCATCCCAGCCAGTCTCCCCATGTGTCTGCATCCCACTCTGGTCCTCCCAGTGCCCCTCCTCCAGCCCTGCCTGCTGTCGTCACAGCCCCGCTCTTCTGGGTTCAGTTCCCAGTCTCTGACTTCTCCCAGCCCGAATCTCAAGGGTTTTGTTTCCCAAGGAACTGCCTAGTGTGCTGACAGGCTCTCTGGACTGCACAGAGACATCTAGTCCCATCCTTGGCCAGATCTGGGGGTCAGGAGAACAGGCATAATTGGGCCTAGTACTTGGCTCCAGTGCCATCCGCGCTCCCTGCCCCAGCGTTGTAAGACTAAGGAGAGGGGTGGCTAGAGGACCAGTGTGGAACCGAAAAGAGCACTAGACCGGAAGTTTAACTCTGCCCAGGTGGCAGTAGCCTCCTAGAACCTGTGTTAAAGGCTCGGAGGCTCCTGTGCGTTCAGAGGGGCAGCGGCTGTGATACCTGCACAGGTTGGGCTGGGACTGCCTCGATCCTCCCCTGGTGGAGGAAATTAAAGCAGCGGGAGGGGGAAAGCCTCCCTTCCTGGAGCCTCTGCAGGCGAAGGAAGCACTAGGCTCTCGAAGGATCTGTCCACCTCCTGTGGATGCCCAGGCCCCCCCCCCCCTTGCTGTCCCTTGCCAGTCTATAGCTGCATCAAACCCCACTCTCTAATCTTCCTCCTGCCTGGTGGGGCTCCAGCACAATGCAGGCAGCGGGGATTTCAAGGGACCCCTGAAGGAATGACAAGAAAAGCAACAGAGGCTCAGACGGTGAGCATCCCAGGAACTGACTTATGAGCCTGATCATGAACCAGAGACTCTGGGTGGCCTACACCAGAGTCAGGCCTCTGGTCTGGGCCAGGCCAAGTGGGGAGCCTCTCACTAGCCTCCCTCCCTCCAGAGCTTAAGATATTGGGGGACATGAAGGCCACGAGGGAGGCTCTAGGAGGTACAGCCCAGTACATGGTCAAGACCAGCTTCGTCACTAATTAGCAATGAATAGGCACCTGGAAAAAAAAAAAAAGAATTCATTGTGAGGCTACATCAGCAGGAGTATAGGGCCCAGAATGTGGGAGGACCTAAGTTCATGCCTCTTCTGCTGGGAATACACCTGGGGTATTTTATCTGTCTTGGGACACCATTCAGCATGAGGCACAGTCACTCTGGAGAGGGTCTGGAAGGAGTAGGCTGGTGAGGGCTTGGCAACCCAGGAAGTGTGGGTGGTCAGCTAAGAATGAGGTGTCTACCAGGAAGGGGGGGCCATCTGAGATCCCCAAGGAGTGAACAGGTCTAGGGTTTGTATCTGGAGGTCTCAGGGGAGGATCTCAATAGAGTATTCACCAGCTTTCCAGGTGTGCCCTCTCAAGGCCCTGGTCTCTACTGATTTTGGCTGGCGCTAGGCTAGCCGGTCATTAGCCGTTGCAGCTGGTGCTGAGATCAGCCAGGGTGCTTCATCTAGCTTTGCTGCTTTTCTGGGCCTGGCTGTTATCTCTAATTTGATCAAAACCCTTGTCTCTGTGGCCAACAGACCCGAGGCTTTGTTCCTGCGATTATTTGATTAGGGTCAAAACCGCAATATCCTGGGAGGGCTTAATGCTTGAGGGAGTGGTTGTGAGAGGGCTTGTATGGGAGTCATATGAGGCTGTTCTCCGGCCCCCTGTTCCTTTTCTGAGGGGGTAAACCGTATGACGAGTGATATGAGGGGCGGAGGTCATCCTGGGATCAGGCTCCGGCCTAAAACACTTATTTCCCCAGTTTTGCCCATTGCTAGGCACCCAGGGCTTTCGGCGGAGCGACCTGTACCTGGCCTCTCCTTCCTGCTCTGCTCCCATCTGTCTAATGGCCCACGTCACAGGGACCCACCCACCTTGCAGCTGCCCCTTCCTCCCAGGTTAGCAGAGTCCAGCTAACCTCGAAAACGGCTGCCCACAACCCCAAAGTGACCACCGATGACACAGTCAGACCACACTGAAACCCACACATGGAGAGATGTGTCAGTCTCCCCAGGTCGTGCGGGGTCTACATGGCACCCTGTTCCCTGGGAGCCTGGGTGCCCTTCAGCCCCTGCCGCTGGGAACGCGCTGAGGGTGAAGACATGCCCTCTGGCACACACCCCTTATGGAGGGCACCGCTGACACGGACACTCCCAGGCCCAGGCTGCCTGTCATGACGTGAGCCCATTAAGCAGAGACGGGGTTAATCATCGTGTTTGTTCCGGTGCTGCCTGCAGTGTGGGAGAGCGCCCGGCCATGTTCCAGCACCTCCTACCAGCCGGCTGGTCACTTAGGGATAAGGAAGAAGGGCTGCGTGCAAGGGGAAGGGGGATGGTGGAATGGCTGCAGGGTCCGTGGTCTGCGTCTCCTTCCAGGATGTTAAAGAAGGATAATAAGGTAGTTAATGGTCAATGTTAACACTCAGTTCAACCTGTTCCTGGGACCCTGGGACCCTGGGACCCTGGGACCCTGGGACGGGAGGATGGTTAGCATTCCTGAGGCAAACTCCCAGAGGGGGTCAGGGTCCAGTCACAGCAACCAAATCTAAGTCTGTCCTGTCCTCTGTCTGTTCTCAAAATTCATTTTCTTTTCTGAGCAATGGACTCATTGGGGTCCCAAGGCGTCTCCTGAATTTTACCAGGTCTGTTTTTCCTTCTCACAGCACATCCTCCAACTCCACGGGGCTGGTAAGAAAACCGCCTTCCTATGGTTAGTAAGGTGAAAATTATTAAACAACTGTGCTCCTCTTCTCACTGGGTGCCCTTCCCCTACCACCACTGCGGGCTCTCAGAGCTCTGCCACTCACAGTGCCACCCCAGTGCCTGACACTCCACCCAGCTCCACGTCTGGGGAGACAGCTGTTCCTCGAAGCACCCCCGGGCACCTGCTGGGTATCACCAGCTGGCAGCCGTCACCTCTCACAGGACCATGGAGGAAGCTCCCTCCCCGCCTGCTTTCCTCCAGGTGGTCCTCAAGTGGAGGCCCAGGAGTCATGGCCCCCTTCCTCCTACAGGCGGCCTGGCCGGGTTCTCACCGTCACCTCAGCCAGTCCCTCGGCTGCCAGCCCCCGCCTATCCCTCACTCAGGCCTGGGATCCCTGAGGGCTGCAGCACTGGGGTGTGACAAGGATGAAGCCACCCCAGCACTAGGATACACCCCTGCACTGGGGGGGGGGGGGGCTGGAAAGACCTTTTGTGATGGAGATTTGCACCCAGGGGTTTCCTGAGAGTTCTCCTCCCAGCCCCACCTGGAAGGGTGAGTGAAGCCGGATGGGCAGAGGGTGCTTCTGAGCTGGGTGACCTGAGCTGACCACTCTGAGGCCGATGGATACATGACCACTGAGAGTCACTTACTAAAAGCAGTTCCAGAGGGGCCTTGGGCCATAGCCTGGCAGACAGTGTGCACTTCTGACCTGAAGAGGGTCCCCAGGCAGCGCCCCACGGCATCCACTACACCTTCCCATCTGGACAGTACAGATGCCCGGAGCCCCGTGTGGCAGCTGTGGGCCTGTCCCGCTCTCCATAGGCCTCTGAGACTCCAGGCCCTGGCAACGGGGGGTGCTGGCCTAGGGTCTCTGGGTTCTCCTGCCTGTGGCTGGCTTGCTGCCGGCCCTAAACCACAGGGCCTTCCTGTAGGGGGGCCTCCCACCCCATGTCAATTGCAGGTACTCAGTGGAAAGGGGGAGCACTACAGCCTGCATGTGAGGCTAGAGACCCTGCTGCAGAGCTGTGGCCAGGAAGGAAGGCTGTGCAAGGTGTCATGCACTGCAGGCAGAGATTTTGGGGGACATGAAAGCCAGGAGGGAGGCTCTGGGAGGTACCGCCTACCTGCCAGATACCTCTGAGACAGGGCCCCACCCGCTGGAGGAGAGCATGAAGGTGGTGACCACAGCCTTGGGCCCGATCCAGCCCGAGCAGCCTGGCTGTATGCAGAGTGGCTGCAGCCCAGATCCTCCAGCCCTGGCTTCCCAGATTGGTGAGTACACCCCAAGTCAGGCCTCTCACTCTGAAATTTATGTATGTATGTATGTATGTACGTATGTGTTTAATCCTCACCTGAGGACATTTTCCCATTGCTCTTTAGAGAGAGTGGAAGGGAAGCATGGAGAGGGAAGGAGAGAGAGAAACATCTTGTGAGAGAAAAATCGATTGGTTGCCTCCCACACATGCCCTGCAGGTACTGGGGATCAAACCTGTAGCCAGATATGTGCTCTCGACTGGGAATCGAACCCATGACCTTTGATACGTGGGCCCCACACTCTAACCACTGAGCTCACAGGCCACGGCCGGCCTTCACTCTCCCTCACCTCGGTGGCCGCCACAGAGGGCTTCCAGGAGCTGGTGTCAGCTGGCCCTCGTGCCTCCTTGTAAGTCCCAGGCTGGGGCTATGCCTGAGTGTGGCAGCAGGTCCTGAGCTCTTGAGGAAGGACCATGGGCCAGCTCCGCCTCCCAGAGGAGTCTGGGGCCTCCACTGCCGGGGCCGTGGCGACAGGCCCACAGGGCCCGGGGGGGACAGGGTTACGCTGCAGGGACCTAGGTCAGCTAAGATCCTAAGCTGAGCTAACGCCTCCGGTCAGGAGGCCCAACAGGGCGGGGCGGCTGTCTGGTCCACAGTCTTCAGGGGGCTTCAGTGGAGCCCCTGGGGTTGAGAGGGGGCCCCCTGATCAGGTTGTGTGGGAGCCCTGGCACTGGCACAGGAAGTGGGGGGAGAGGGAGAGAAAGCTGGAGGGGTGAGGGGAGGAAGAAGGAAGGGAGGCTGCAGCACTTCCCTCCCTGCCCCCAGCAGAAACAGCCTGCTGAAGCTCCCGCCATCCTCCCGCCTTCCCAGGCTGCCAGTCATGATGCCTGTGGCCGAAGGCCTGGGAACAACTCCAACAGCTTCGGCACAGACGGGGCACCCTGTCGCAGGCGGTGACCGGGTCCCCTCATCCTGGTGCTGAGCCTGCTGCTCAGGAGCCTGGCGCTCTGGGTGTTCTGCTATCGCATGCGCAGGTGGATGGAGACCCGCCTCTACATGGTCAGCCTGGTGGCGGCTGACTGCCTGCTGCTGCTGAGCCTGCCGGAAGTCCTGCACACACTGAACCAGTGGGTGGGGCCCACGAGGGGCCGCTGTGCAGAGTCCCGCAGAGCTTCTGTGATGTCAGCACCTACATGAGCATGTGGCTGGCTCCTCACAGCCATCGCCACCACCGCTGTGCTGCCCGGCACTTTCCCCTGGGGGCCTGGGCTGGGGGTGGCCCCCGCCAGGCTGCCCTCACCTGGCACAGCCCTCTGGCTGCTGGTCCTCGGGGCTGTGGCCCTGCCCATCACCTGGCTGCATCCAGGGTAGAGCTTCTGCTTTGTGTGGGGTCACACACAGGGCCACAGGGCCCTCCTGTTCTCCCTGCTCCTCTTCTTCCTCCAGCTGTTCATCCAGACCATGTGGCCTGCTCCAGCCAGGTGCTCCGGTGCCTCCACGCTGAGTGGACTTGGGCATAGCCCCAGGCCACCACCCCCATTCTCAAGGCCCTCTGCATGGCAATGGCCGACTTGGCCACTTTATGCTCTGCTTCCTCCCACTGCACATGACCTTGCTGGCCAAGCTCGTGGCCCAGTGGATGAATGCAGCCTGCCCCACCATCCAGAGGGCGGCCACATTTGTGCAAGTGGCCTCCCGCATTGCCAACACCAACTGCTGGCTGGCTGCTGGCTGCTGCTATTTCGTGGCCACAGAGTTCCAGGAGGAGGTGGGGCCGTCCTCACCAGGCCCTGGCCTTTCTGGGTAAGGATGTGGGGTGTTCCTGCCTGTGACCATCCCTGCCTGGGCACCCAGGGGGAGGCAGTGAAGGAGAGTGGCACAGGAGCGGGCCCCCGCACAGCCCTGCAGCACGGAGTGGGAGGCGTCCCAGGCCCCCCCAAAACTGCTCTCTTCCTGCTGCCACAGTCTCTGCAAGAAACAGCCTCCCTGGGTGCAGCCTGACTTGAATGCTGGCTCAGAATGATGGGTCCCAGAGTCAGGGCTTTCCCTCTGCAAATAGAATTTATCCAAGAAATTAAAGGACTGCCAGCAACAAGGGTCTTTTCCCTCCAAGCCCAGTTTCTCCGGTGTTCTCTCCCTTGTCCAGCCCTCAAGCTCTGTGATGCAGAGTGACCCCGTTCTTGCCAGGTTGAACTCTGACCTCCACCCTCCCTTGCTGAGCACTGGACGAGGGTGTTACGGAGAACCAAGACATTATTTCTTCCGTTACCTCCAGGTCATAAGATACAAAGTCTACTGAAGTTCGGGGTCTCCAAAAGCCTCCAACCATGGTAACCAAATCTGAGTAGGTCCCAGGGCTGCAGGGCACTTATGTCTCCATTCGGGGTCCCATTTAAAGAGACACAGCTGTCAAATGAATTTAAAGAAATTCTTTTTGAAAAAGGTTTAACTTGAATTCTTCAATTTCTTTTATTTTTATTTTATTTTTATTTTTAAATTAAATCTTTATTATTCAGATAATTACATTTGTTTTTCCTTTTCTTCCCCTCCATAGCTCCCCTCCACCCGGTTCCCACTCCTTCCTCTACCCTTACCTCCCCTGATTGACCTCATCCATAGGTGTATGATTTTTGTCCAGTCTCTCTCCCTGTACACCCCTCACCCCTTTCCCCCTGAGAATTATCAGTCCACTCCCTTTCTGTGCTCCTGATTCTATTATATTCACCAGTTTATTCTGTTGATCACATTTTTAATTCACTTTATTTTTAGATTCACTTGTTGATAGATACGTATTTGTTGTTCATAATTTTTTATCTTTTACCTTTTTCTTCTTCCTCTTCTAAAAGAGTACCTTTCAGCATTTCATATAATACTGGTTTGGTGTTGATAAACTCCTTTAGCTTTTTCTTATCTGTGAAGCTCTTTATCTGCCCTTCAATTCTGAATGATAGCTTTGCTGGGTAGAGTATTCTTGGTTGTAGGTTCTTGCTCTTCATCATATTGAATATTTCTTGCCACTCCCATCTGGCCTGCATAGTTTCTGTTGAGAAATCAGCTGACAATCATATAGGTGCTCCCTTGTAGGTAATTAACTGTTTTCTCTTGCTGCCTTGAATATTCTCTCTTTGTCTTTTGCTCTTGGAATTTTAATTATGATGTGTCTTGGTGTAGTCCTCTTTGGATTCCTTTTATATGGGGTTCTGAGTGCTTCCTGGATTTGTAAGTCTATTTCTTTCACCAGATGTGGGAAGTTTTCAGTCATTATTTCTTTAAATAGGTTTTCAGTATCTTGCTCTCTCTCTTCTTCTGGCACTCCCACAATTCTGATGTTGGTACGCTTGAAGCTGTCCCAGAGGCTCCTTACATTATCTTCACATTTTTAGATTCTTTTCTCTTCTTGCTTTTCCAGTGGAGTGTTTTCTGATTCTTTATATTTCAAATTTTTGACTTGATTCTTGCCTTCCTCTAGTCTGCTGTTAGGACTCTGTATAATATTTTTTATTTCAGTCAATGTATGTTTAATTTCTAGTAGGTCCCTTTTCATCTCTAGTTGGTCCTTTTTCATCTCCTCTTGAGTCTCACTAAATTTATCCAGCTTTTCTAGGATATTCTTGAAAAACCTTATAAGCGTGGTTTTGAACTCTATATCCAGTCATTTGTTTTTCTCCATTTCTTTTGTTTGGGATCCCTTCCTTTGTCTTGGCATTTTCACTATGCTGGAGAACTTCTGTGTTGGATTCAGCTTTATGCATATCTCCGTACCTCAGCTTTTTGCAGCCCCTCTGAGTCTCTGTGAGCCTCCCTCTTTCCTTCTAGTTGTAGAATTTCCACTCAACCAGCTTTCCTGTGGTTCTGGATGCTGTCTGTTCTGTCTTTTAGCTGTAGTTTTGAAACTGTTTTTGCAAGGCAGCGTGTAGGTGTTTACCTATGCTGCCATCTTGGATTCTTGAAGAGTGTCAGAGAGATTGCCTCCTTACTTTTGGGGGTCCTGCTCAGGCCCCTTTCCTCCCCACCCCACCTTCTCAGCTCCACCCACAGTGCCCCCTCTGCAGGAGCCTCTGTCCCTCCCTGGGCAGGATCAGGCCTGATGCTGAAACTCCAGAAGCCTTTCTGTGTGAAGTTTCTCCCACCGGGTCCTGGAGAGCGCCCTCCTGTGGCACCAGGAAGAGGAGGGGCCTTGGAGGAGAGCCCTGAGCAGCAAGCGACCAGCACCCCCACTCTGCCTGCCCAGCTATGCTCAGGGTAGTGGTGAGAGTGGTCCTGGCTCTGGGAGGCGGCCAGCCGCCGTGAGGCCGCTGAGTGTGGCCCAGCGGCCCTCTGCAGCCAGAAGCTCAGGCCTGCCTTTGGGAAGATACATGTGGCTGCTCCATGGAGACCTCCCTCACGAAGGCCCCGGGAGAGCTAGGGGCCTTGGGTTCAGGCTATTGGCAAACTTGTGGGAGGAGCAGGTCTCAGCTACTGTGTCCACACCTGGCCTCAGCACCCTGGTTGGGGCAGCCCCTGAAGTCACCTTCTGGGACTGATCCTTTTAGGGAGTTGGGTGCCAGAGGCCCAGGCCCTCCCAGCCTGGGGGCAATGCTGGGGCACACAGCCTGCTTATAAGGGTGGCTAGACCAGGCCCAGACCTGAGGAGGGGCCACCAGTCTTGATAGGGAGCTGATTACACAGTCTCTGTGCCTCAGGCCCTGGAGCAAAAGCCTGGGTTGCTGTCCCCGGTGCTGCTCATCTTGCTCCCAGGCCTGCATCCAGCACCTGGCAGAGAAGGGGGCGGAGCGTCGGGTGGAGGAGCTGGGCCAGGTTGTCCGGGGTGGAGGGATGGGAGGAGCCTGCGTCATACCCCTCAGTCCCAGGCCCCACCACCCTCTTCTCTCCTTTCCTTGGCAGAGTACGTCTGGGTGGGGCCAAGGGTAGAGACGTGACACTTCCTTCTCCAGTGGTGTATGCTCTGTGGGGCAGAGAGCCACTGGTCCAACCTGTTCTCTCACCAAAGAGGATTCTGGGTCACAAAAAGGCAGGGAGTGTCCACGCAGCTGTGTCCAGCTGCGATTAAAGTTTTACGCAATTAGCAAAAAGAATATGAATCTTCACTGTGACCCACACCAACTTCATAAAAGTAACACGCTCAACAGAAACACGGCCAAAGTGTGAACAGGCAATGCAGGGTGTGGAGAAAGGGGTGCAAGCCCCGTGGCACCCCAGTCTCCCTCCCCGGCAGGCTGGCCCTCCAGTTCCAATAGTCGGCAGAACAGGGGCTGGGATGGTCTTAGGCCGTTCCCATGATAAAACATGAGAAAGGCCAGAGGGCTTATAAGCAGCAGGCATTTAATTTTTATACTTGGGCATCGGGGAGCCGGCCTGGGAAGGATGCCAGCGTGGCCGGGTTCTGGTGGGAGCCGCTTCCTGGCTCACGGCGGCCTGCTCACTGAGACCTCCTGCAGCAGAGGGGATGTGGGAGTTCCTGGCGTCCCTGTATCAGGGCGCTGGACCCCTTCACGAGAACTTGTACCCACAGCTGCCCATCCTCCACCTGAGCCCGCCGTGGGATTGCCAGCCTCTGCGGGGAGCCCCTGTGCTGGGCTGGCAGACTCTGAGTCTGCTCACAGAATAGCCATCTAGGGGTCCAGGGACGTCCTCGAGCTGGCTCCCCGAGGGCGTGTTGGTGGGAATGCAGACTGGTGCAGCCACTGTGGAGAACGGTATGGAGTTTCCTCAAAAAACTAAAAATGGAACTCCCATTTGACTCAGTTATCCCACTCCTAGGAATATACCCTAAGAAACTAGAAACACCAATCAGAAAGGATATATGTACCCTATGTTCATAGCAGCACAATTTATGATAGCTATGATTTGGAAACAGCCTAGGTGCCTGTCAGCAGATGACTGGATCAGAAAACTATGGTACATCTACACAATGGAATACTATGCTGCCATTAAAAAAAATTCTTATCATTTGCAGCAACCTGGATAGAACTGGAGAGCATTATGCTAAGTGAAATAAGCCAGTCAGTCAAAGAAAAATACCACATGATCTTACGCATTTATGGATAATAAAGAACATTATAAACTGATGAACAAAAAGATAGATACAGAGGCAGTAAAGCATCAAACAGACTGTCAAATTACAGCAGGAAGATTAGGAAGTGGTGGGGGAGATAAGAGATCAACCAAAGGACTTGTATGCATGCATATAAACATAACCAATGGACATAAGACATTGGGCTTTCGGGCAGGCATGGGAGAGGGATGGGGGGCAATGGGAAGATATGTAGACATGTAATACATTAATAAAAATAAAAGTAAAAATAAAATAAAGGATGCCTTGTGCTGACAAATTTTTCCCAACTTTGTTTAAACTAAAATTTTGTTAGTTGTCCAGGTTAGTCTTATAAAGCAGAGTTAATCCAACTCCTGGTCCATCCCGAAGTTCTGGGGCCTGGAGAGCCAATCACATCCCAATACCCTCTTTCCCTGTCCAGGGCAGGGGAAGGGACTGCACCGGGGTCCCTTTCTATGCGAGTTTCGTTTGGGAACCGCAGCCGTGGAATTATAACAGTGCCTGACATCCATGTGCTTGATCAGTCATCACTCAGCCACACAGTGAGACCACAGGAAAGGCAAGTCACAGGGGCTTCATCACTCAGGCACACAGTGAGACCACAGAAAAGTCAAATCACAGGGGCTTTATCACTCAGGCACACAGTGAGACCACAGGAAAGGCAAGTCACAGGGGCTTCATCACTCAGCCACTCAGTGAGACCACAGGAGGGACAAGTCGCAGGGGCCTCATCACTCAGGCACACAGTGAGACCACAGGAGGGACAAGTCACAGGGACTTCTTCCCTCAGCCACACAGTGAGACCACAGGAGGGACAAGTCACAGGGGCTTCTTCCCTCAGGCACACAGTGAGACCACAGGAGGGACAAGTCACAGGGGTTTCACATGAGAACCAGCACCTCCGTGTCTGGGTCAATAGAAGGGAGTTATTCGGTAATAGTGGTTAAAAACGTCCATTGTGCCTGGTCTAGAAATCAAGTAAGATGGAAACTACTTACTAATGAGAGTCACACTGATAGCAGGTACATTTATAAAACATGCCTACAACTGTAATTCTGTCAGGCCTTCATTGGAAATGCTACGTGATCACTTACATGATAAAATAAAATCAAGGAAAAAAATATCAAAATTATTTTAGAAGACGGAAGGACACTCTTGCTGTGTTTCTGGATTATTTTATTACACAGACCAGCAACAAAATATCGTGCCTGCTCCCCTACAAACAGAATGACGCGGAAGGACCCCAAAGAGTCGGGCCCCAGTCACCTGCCGTTACGGGCATTGCCTGGGAATCATTGTCTAAGTGGTCTCCATTTGAGCCACCGAACAATCACTTAGGAAAAAACTAAAAGAGAAGATGTCAGTAGAGAGAAGTGTCTGGCGGGGGCAGACTCCCCCGACATCAGGTGACTGGTGCTGGGACTCCCTGACATGGCAGCCCATGCCTCTGTGACTCTGAGGCCTTGAAATGCGGCCCCTGGAGAAGCCACAGTCCACTGGGGAGGATGTGGGAATGCAAGGGCAAACGTGAGACGGAAACTGGGCTGTGAGACGAGTTCCTGTGGAGCGAAGGGCCTGCATCCTTGGTACCTGGCTGGATATGGGGAGCTGATGTGGGAACTGCTTCCCCCGCCTGACACGCAGAACAGAGGCCTGTAAACCCACCCTCCCACCGCGCCGCGTGGATGTGCTGAGTGGGGCCCAAGGGGATGGCTTGAGCCCACGGAGGTGGTGAATTTGGAAATTTAACGCATCCTCTGAACAAAAAGGATTAGCGCTCTAATAAATGCCATGTGATGAGACTCTGTACTGGGCCCTGTGGGAAGTAGATGGACTCAGGGTGAAAGTCGGCGGGCGCCACTCAGTGGTGACCACTGGAAGCTACACCTGAAAATGGCCATGTGAGCCACTAGCGGGCTGTTGATTGAAACCACTTTCGAAGGATACAAAGTAACCCTGAAACCTGAAGTCTCCAGGCGTCCTCAGTGATGTCAGAGAAGAGGGGAAGAGTATATGTTCCTACAGGTGCAGGGCAGCGGGGGACTGCAAGCAGGTTCTCATGTCCCCCTGAGCAGGGCCCCTCTGTCCCCCGACTTTGGAACCCCTGAGGAGCTGTGGGATCCCACTGCCAGGGTCAGGGTCCAGGGAGCAGCTCTACATTGATCAAGTGCTGCCTGGTTCATGGACGGCAGCCCGGGTGCTGATCTCCCAGCCCCTGCGTGAGTCCCTGGTCCTGTGGCGGTGGTGCTGGGCGTTGGTGCTGGACAAGGTGGTGGCTGGAGCTGGGCCTCAGATGTCGACTGCATGCCGGACACGCACTTTTCGCCACCTGGTTTCATCCCTCCCTCGAGCGCAGAGAGGCAGTGATGCAACCGCCCACCAGCCACCGCCTGGTGGCCATCGGGGCTTCCAGCTTCAGGCTGGTCTGGGCCCCTGTACACACCTGCAGGGACCCTCACCTGTACCAGGGCAGGAGGAGAAACCAGGCCACAGCCTGAGGAAGCAAAGCCCGAATGCACTGCGGGGCCCAGGGCAAAGCAAAATGAGAATGCAGACCTTCCGCCAGGCGGGAAAGGGGCTACGGAGGGACTGAAACAGAGAGCTCTCCCCTCGAAACACCTCGTGGCTGATCAGCCTGCACAGGGCTCACACTGGTACCTGAGCGACCACAGTGTAGACTCACGCTGCTGGTGTGACTTACAGGGACTGCAATCAGTAACACGAGGTTAATGAGAGATCTTGATCGATCCTGAGATTTTCCTGGCTTCCTTTTCTGCAGATTCATTAATTAGGTCATCAAAATGGACAGCAATGTCATATTTGGTAATCTAATCGAAAGCAACCAGCCACTCTGGCCAAATGTAAGGTTGCAGATCATTTAGACAATTGTTAATTTCAAGAAGGCGGAAGGCTCTGTCTGTGATGGGACCATGACAGATCCCCCCAGGGCATGTTACAGGCTGTGAAATTATTTTGAAACATAAGTTTTCGTACATTTAGAGCAGATGATTCTCAGAACAATTAAAAAAAACACTATAGAAATAAGTTTTGAAATGCAAATCTATACAGTGCCATATTAATGTTCCCTCTGAGACTTCTTCTAATGTGGGGATCATATAAGAATCTGATTCAGGATTTACATATAATTGAAAACACTTGTTTGTAATTGTATCGTTGTATCTCCAAATATATGGAAAAAATAACTTTGGCCCTAGCCTGTTTGGCTCAGTGGATAGAGCATCA
>PVJN01041761.1:7688-18693 GCA_004026805.1 Lasiurus borealis | reverse complement strand
TTCTTTTAAAAATGACAGACAATTTGTGTCTGCATGCTTTCCATCAGGCAAATTGTCACTTGTAGAAAATCAAAGTCAGCCTACAAATCAAGAGTCTGGGACTCCTGTCCACACAGAATGCAGACCTGGGCATGAACATACCAGTCCTCCAACCATGTAGCAAACACAGGTGACCTGCTCCAAGTGCCATTTCTGCGCCAGCAGTTCATTTAGGTGGGAGGTTAGAAACTCTAGAAAAATAAATCTTCACTGGGACATTATAAGCTATTTGAGAACCTTATTGTTAAAATGGCTGTGAGTACACAAGGAGATGTTGTATGGGAAATGCTTTATGCTCTAAGAAAAAACATTATCTACTTCAAAGTGCCTTAGAAACACGTACTCTTATAGTCCTAAAAATTATGTTAGGAACCATGTGTATCATCAGGTCACCATGAAATGTTTGACCATCAGACACGAGTACTGTTTTAAAACTTGAAGATGTTGTTGCAAAGGAATCCTGTAGATATGTGCAGAAGGATGAGGCTGTATATCTAACTCCTGCCTTGCTGTGAAGCAGTGCCAGGCTGGGTGCTAGGTTGGGTGAAACTGGAAAGCGGGCTCAAAGTCGACCTGGGAAGAGGGGATCTTTTTTCTTGTTTCTGGCTTTCTAGTTTTTTTACTTCTTTGACACTGTAATTTTATATTTAAAATAATGTATTTATTTTGGTGTGTTTACTGTTAATAAGTCTCTGTTCTAGTCCTTTTGACCAGAGATTTTTACCTTCAAAGTAAAAATAATTTAGTGGGTTGTTGCCAAGAGCCTTCACGAACCTGAGTTCAGAGACTCGGGCAGGATCCTCACAACATCCCAAGTGACAGCAATGCATCAGAATAAAGAAGACGAAGAAGTGCGCCCTGCCTGATCTGTGTTCCAGACTTAGCCAGCCCTCGAAAGCCACTGCGGCTGACCCATAGCATTACTATTCACCTATAATAGTGACACAGGAGGCTTAAACTCCTGCTGGCTATGTCACTTGCTTAAATTTTTTGGATTTCTATTTCCTCTCTGTAGAATAAGGCTTAATGTCTAAGATCTATTCTGTCTCTATTTTTAGAGCTTTATGTGTCTGAGTCCCTAAAATCTGAATACTCTTAGAGGAATACAGTATTTGACCATACTTTTGAGTCAAATTTTCTACTGAATCTGATGTTCAGTTGATCAACATTATTTAAATAGAATTTGTAGCCACATTCGTTGGGGAAACAAGAAAAATGTTTTTAAAAAATTAAAAGAGGAAGAAAAAAAAAGCATTGCTAGAGGTCCTGGGAGTTCAGGGAAATGAGTCATGATTTCCACTCTTTTAGCTGAAAGTGTCTTTTTTTTTGGACCCCTGTGGAGAACTGTAGCATTATTATCTATATATTGCTCTGTTGTATTGACATTTGCATCTGAGAATTTAGTTTTAATATGAACTATGTACTTTATAATTTAATGACTATTTATTATATATTTGATTTTAAATGTTTATGTTCATAGCTTCTTATTTAAGACCTGATCATATTAAATACTACTCAGTCAGCACACTGTCTTCTGTGATTCCCTGGAAACCCTTAATTCAATAGTCTTAGCAGAAAATAAAATGGACCACTAGTTTCTGGAAACTTGTAATTTTCACATATATATGCTAAAAACTATCTTCTCTCCTTATGTGCTTCACTGAAATGGCACTCTCCGCTTCCTGTTCTTACCTTTAGGATATCATAACCTTTGCAGCCTTCCCAGAGTCTGGGCGGAATTGAAGATACTCTTCCCAATGTCCATTACTTTTGTGCAAACCTCACTCCTCACTTGTCTGTCCACTTTTCTTATTGATGACTGTTGTCTAGTGAAAACTCCTATAGAGGACTTCACCGAGGACTCAGGCACATTCTTTTCCTTGGATCCAATGTTATTCACCAACTGGATGACTTCAGTGCCCATGATGAAGAGTCCACCCACACTGTAGCTTCCCAGAACCTGAAGTACCTCAGTTTCCAATGCCTGCATCTTTTACTCCGTCCTTGGATGTTTCCATTCCCAGGTGCCAGACTTGGTCACCTGGAAGCACTCTCTGTCTGAAGTCTCTACATACGTGAAACTATCGCCTGCTCATCTCTTAGCTCTTACACTGCCTGCTTCTATTCCATCAGACCTAAGACCTCATCAATAGCCAGGCCTTTCTTATCTGGCTTCCTGGGGTCACTTTCCCACCTCTCTTATCTCTAAACACTCACCTGCTTCAATATCTGCCTCCCTCTACTCCAGGGCACAGGATAGTTGGGCAGGACCGTGCCTCACAAGGAGAAAGAGATTTAGGTGTTCATAATCAATACTGCTCCTTGTTGAAAGAGAAGTCTATGCCTGTGTCTATGCTTCCTCACTTCCTATTCACTAATCAAACCACCATAATCTGATTTCTGCCCCTCCCACCTCTACTTCTATATCATAAAAACTGCTCTCTCTCTGATCAACAATGACCTCCAAATAACCCAGCTCTCCAAAGTGTCTTAAGTCATCATCTCACTTGATCATCATGGCTTTTGCTACCTTTGATCACCGCTCCATCCCCTCCTGACTGTGGAGGCAACTCTTCCTCCTTTTCCTTGTCTCCCCTCTCTGACTATGGATATAGGGTCGGTTATTGGCTGCTTTCCTGGATCTTCCCCTTAGAGCTCAATGTTCCTGGGGATTCTGGACTTGGCTATCTTTCTTTTTAAATCTTTTCCCTCAATAGTCAGATGGGTACCCGTGTTTTGAAAGCCCTGTATATGTTGTTGACCCAATCTATAGCTAGTAGGCTCATACCCCCACCAAATCTGCTAATATCCAGACCCATATATCCCCCTTGTCTCTGGAGATTTCCATCATATCTCCCAGGCCCTTCACCCCAACATGTCAAAGTGATCTCATCACTTTGCTCTACTTTCATGACCTTTTCTGTTTATGAAATTCCCTAATCATAATGATGGGGACACATTCACCAGTCTCCCAGACTCCTCCTTCCCTCTCATGCTATAACCAACTGGTCACTGGGCTTTGCTGTTTCTATCCCTTAAACTGGGCCTTTCTTTTCTACTCCCTCTGCCATCGCCTTAATACTGGCTCTTGCAATGGTCGCAAGGACTTTTGAATAGATTTCCAGCCTCTTGCCTTCTCTTCTTTCCAATTTATTTCTGTGTGGCCACCAGTAGTAAGTCTAATTACTTTCCCCTGTTAAAACCTTTCACTCTCTTCTGGAATGGAGCCAAGGCCTGAGGCAGGGCATGCAAAACCTCTTATCATGTACTCCCATCAGCTCCCGGCCTCTCTTCCCCTTGAACTTCACAAACCAGCGAATCCAATCTACTTCTAGTTCCCTAGACTCCCCATGTTGTTTCACTCCTCTGAGTCTTTGTAAATGCAGTGACCTTTCCCAGGAATATCATTCCTCTGCCCCTTCCTTATAACCAGGAAACCCACATGTGTCTGTCAACATTTAAATTAGTCATCACTTCCTCTAGAACAGAGGTTCTCAAACTGTGGGTCACGACCCCTTTGGGGGTCGAACAACCCTTTCATAGTGGTCGCCTAAGACCATCAGAAAATGCAGATGTTTACATCACGATGCATAACAGTAGCAAAATTTCATGGTTGGGGGTCACCACCACATGAAGAACTGTATGCAAGGGTCTCGGCCTTAGGAAGGTTGAGAACCACTGCTCTAGAAGGATTTCCATCACCATCTTTCTCTCTGTGATGTGTTAATCTCTCCCCACTTGCAGAACTTGAGCATACTTTGATTATTAGGCTTAATACGATATATACAAATTTAGTGATTTATACATCTGTTTCCTTTGGCAGAAGGAACTGCATTTTGCTTGCACAGTGTGTCATATATAGTAGATAATATATAGTAGAAAACAAACATTTATGAAATTGAATTGAACTAAACACAAAGTATATGATTGTGCACTGAAATTCTCCTTGGCATCTCTTCTTCTTACACATGGAATGCAGTTATCGCCAAAGCCAGTGATCACTGCCAGCTGTTTTCAAAGTATTGCTAGAATCCAACTACTCATCACCATCTTTAGCTCCCATTTTATCTGAAGCTACCACCTCTCTAACCTCATCTTCACTCTTCTTACTTAACTCCACACACACTGTTACTCTTTCCTTCGTCCATACCCCAGGAACACCATCACCTAAGGCATTTTCACTTTCTTTCTTTATATATATATTTTATTGATTTTTTACAGAGAGGAAGGGAGAGGGATAGAGAGAAACACTGATGAGAGAGGAACATTGATCAGCTGCCTCCTGCACGCCCCCTCCTGGGGATGTGCGCGCAACCAAGGTACATGCCCTTGACCGGAATCAAACCTGGGACCTTTTAGATCACAGGCCAGCACTCTATCCACTGAGCCAAATCAGGTTCGGCAGCATTTTCACTTTTTGCTCCTTTCATCTGGAATGCCCCTGCCAAATGTGCACATTGTCCATCCTCACCTCCTTCATGTCCATGTTCTACAGATACCTTCTCCACCAGGTCCTCTCTGATGACCACTTAAATTACAACTCTCCTCCCAAACATCCCTGCTTTATTTTTTCTCCATAACACGTACCATCCTGGGCATATAGATTTTAGATATTTATGTGTTTATGGTCTGTGCCCCCACTAGAAGGTGAGCTCAACATGGGCTAAGATTTGGTCTGTTTTGTTCACTGCTATATATCTGGCACCTGGAATAATACCTGGGACATAGAAAGAACTCAGCAAATATTTTAAGGAAGAACTGGTGGTTCTGCAGTGCCTGGTTTTTAATTCCCAACACACAATCTGCCTTCTCTTTTTTAGGTAAGTGCTGCACTATTGCTTTTTCCCTTATAGCTTCTCCTGATCTCTGAGTAACATGTATTTTCTGCATATATCCCCCCATCTTCTTATCAGATGTAACCACACCTCTTATGTTTAAAATTGGCCTTCAGCAATCTAAAATTTGGAAGATTAAAAAGGAAATGCTATACCACATATTATTAAAATTTTAGCAAAAAATATTTTTCTAAAGAAAGATTCTGGATTTCTATTGTCTAGAATTCTTTCACTTATAGATAAAACATCTTAATGCTTTCCAGTTTTACAGCTTAAAGTCTTCAGAATGATAATCTTCCTCCCCTTACAAAAATAGAAAATTCAGAGCATTCATTATGAGTTTCTAAACATGTCTTTTTCTCTTTTTTTGTTTATAATAAAATATTCTTCTCAAGAATGCTTCCTTGCATATTGAAAATTATTTATCTCACTCTCTTTAGCTTTCCTTTCTTTGTTCTTTCTGAATGAGACATGAAGTGCTATGAAGAAATTCTATGGAAACATAAGCAGAGGCAGGCAAGAGGCAGAGGTGGGCAGCATGAATGGGGCAGATGAGAGAGCAATTTTGTTTTATTTATTTATTGTTAAAATATTTATATTGATATCAGAGAGGAAGAGAAAGGGAGAGAGATAGAAATGTCAATGATGAGAGAGAATCATTGATTAGCTGCCTCCTGCATGTACCCTGACCAAGAATCAAACTGCGACCTCCTGGTTCATAGGCTGATGATCAATCACTGAGCCACACAGGCTGGGCTGAGACAGAAATCTATAAATATAAAAGGCTCGTATGCTAAGTGTCCTTCCCATTGTCCAATTGGTTGCTGTGATGCTCACTGACCATCAGGGGGCAGATGCTTAATGCAGGAGCTGACATGATGCACACTTGGCCATGTACAGAGAAACGGCAGCACAGACCTGGCTGACAAAGTAATACTCGGCTTCCCCCAAGTGGGAGACAGTCCCTGCCACCACCGCAGAATGACAGCACACCAAATCTCAGCCAATGCTGCTGAGACCCCAGGGCCAGCCCAAAAACAGTCACTTGGGTGCCAGGTAATGATGTCACATAGCAACGCCTGGCTTCCTCTCCCTGTCTACTGGTCTCCTTGCAGTTTCTGCAGCCCAGGAACATGACTTGCTTTATAAAACCAGTTAAATGGCTTGAGTTGTGACCATGAATAAGGTATTTGTGGTAGTCACAGGGAGTATTTACTTTTGACCTTAATCATGATTCACACCCCTCAGTTTCCCAACAGAAGCTTTTCACTGCAGACACGCTCTTCAGAAGACACCCTTCAAAGGAGAGGGCATGCTGCCACCTACTGAAACCATGCAAACACAGTTAGACACCCGATTTGAATGGCAGGACCTTGTCACCCACACCTGGTGAAAAGCAAGTGGCATAAATGCTCAAAGGTTTTCTCAGCTTTTTCAATCATGGACTTAAATGAGATTCATTTCCACTTCTGAGATCATTTCTAACCAGAATTTCAGGATCAGGAAAACCATTTCTCCTTTACCTACGGAGCTCAGTATGAACGCACACAAGGGGTTTGAGACCTGCTCTGGACTGTCAGTGCATGGCCATATCGATGTTTCTCTCTCTCTCACTAAAAAATCAATTAAAATATATTTAATAAAACAATATCTCAGTTTGGATGTGTCCTTAGATTCAGATGCAAAGTTTGGGGCAGTAATAGAATGCAGGTGATGCTGTGCCCTTCTCTCTACTGCACAGCAGGGACACGGGATTGGATTGCTCCTTAATGCACATGTAGCTTCAAACTCCAGCATTCCTTCCTCTGCCCCTCCTACTCCTCCTAACAGGGTTGGTGTCCAAGAGGTCTGCACCTGTTCTCATTCCAGGTGTTGCTGACAGGAGCAATCGTGATTAACTGACTAGAAAGTAGGACACACCTTGAGATAACATTCCTCAATCTGTCTCCCTCCCCCAGACACCAGTGACACAACCTGGGATAGTGTGTTTGTGAAAGTCCTCCCTGCTGGCATGAATTACTGGTTGGCTTCAGAAGTGAAAGGAGATTGATCCAGATGAGCTCTGTTGCCAAAAACACCCCATGGAGAAGGCTACACCAAAGGACAGAGAGCAAGCTAAAGCCCACAGAGAAACACTGCCAGGAAAGACCTACAAAATTCCTTTCAAAGATAAATAAATGTAACAGGGCTTGATCCCCCTTTGGAAAATAGTCACTAGTTCAGCAAGCATCCCTACTCTACTTTCAAAGGGAATCTCAAAAAGCCTGAGAGGCTGGCCTGCATAACTCAATGGTTGAGCATCAATCTATGGACCAGAAGGTCACGGTTCAATTCCTGTCAGGGCACACACTGGGTTGTTGGCTTGATCCCCAGCATGGGGTGTGCAGGAGGCAGCTAATCAATGATTCTCTCTCACCACTGATGTTTCTATCTCTCTCTCTCTCCTTCTCCCTTCTTCTCTGAAACCAATAAAAATAAATTTAAAAATAATAACATGAGAGACACAAGTTTCACAGAGAAAGCATGAATGAAGATAAAAGTTAAGAATACATGATTTTTGTGATGACTGAGGCGACAGTTAAAGCCGAAACATGTTGACCTTTGCTACTTTAAAGACAAGCAGGGAGAGAGGAGTCCTTGAGAACTATCAGGACAATTGTAAATTCCTGCTGGTCAGCCCAAGCTGCAGCACTCAAGTCCTGTCCTTGGAATGTAGTTATTTTTGAGAAAGATGACACAAAAATTGTAATAACTGGCACATAGTAAATATCATGATGGAGATGTACTTATTACATGACAGGCACAACTCTCAGTTCTTTACATTGAACAATTCGTTTCATGTTCACAAAATATTATGAGTAATGTTACTGTCCCCATTTGACAGGAAATGGAGGCATTAAGTGTTTAATTAACCTGTCCATCATCTCATGGCTAGTAAGTAGAGCCATGATTTGAAGAGGACCAGTTTGGATCTATGGACCATGCTCTTAAACTCTAAAACCTATGCTGCTCTTACCAAATATTAGGTAGAAGAATGGATGAATGGAGAGGATATATGTAAAGATGATGGATGTATGGATGCATAGATGAATGGATAGATAGATGGATGAATGGATGCATGCATGCATAGATAGATGATGGATGGATGGTTTTATAGATAGATAAATAGATGGATGAGTGTGCTGGTCTGTAGCCCATTGAAGAAGGCTAGGGCATAAGAAAAATGCATGCACTATAGGCCTCTTCTAAGGAAGACCCATTTAAGTGCAAATTTTTAGGCACACACTATTTCATACTAAAGCAGAAATCCGCATATTGGTGAACACACAAACACACAGAAGCAAACACTAAGGAGCCCATGGAAATAGCATAGTTTTTAGAATCAAAGAACTAGATTTGAATTATGGCCCTGCCAGTTTGGGGCCAGTGGAGGAGATGTGAGTGTAGAGCCACGTACCTTGAAGTAGAAACCTTCTGATAAATTTTAGTTCCTTTCCTGCTCAAGAAAATGACATTACCTGGATCTAACTTATCTAAGCAGGAAAATGCCGAGAAAAGGACCTCAGTGTCTGGAGGACAGGGAGGGAGGACTCATCTGGCTCCCTTGCCTCTCTCCTGGGATTGAGCTTTGGGCTTTGAAAAGAAAGGTGGGTTCCTAGCTTCCTGAGCTCTGCCAATTCTGCAGATTCTAGAATTGGTGGGCAACTCACAGGCCAGCTTGGACACACATGCTTGTGTGTACACATGTGATATCCTTAAGGTCCAGAGTGCTTGATATTTGTTTTAATGCCTTTATCAGAAATAAAAGTAATTAAAGATCACTGTCAAAAAATTCAAGGACTACAAGGAGGTATAAAAAATGAGAGATCAGTCTGTGTTTATCATTTTGAAGGATCTCTCGTAATTTCTTTCTAGTATATGAGTATGTAGCTTTTTTAGAAATAGAATTAGACTGTATGCAACATTCTCTCATGGTCACTTGATTGTACAAGTATATTGCGGATTGCTATCCTAACACAGGTACACATCGACTGCACAGCACCCCATTGAAAAACTTCACCATAAATTATTTAGCAATACTGTAAATGGCATTTACATAAACAATACTTCAATAAAAATCTTTGTGTAGACATCTTTGAGTCCCCTTTTTATTATTTACTTTTTAAAAATTTCCTAAATGGTCAGGTTAAAGGTGGGCATTTTGATTTCGCTACACATTGCCAAACTTTTCTAGAAAAGTGGTATTTCATCAAAAGTGTAGGAAAGTTACCTACACCCACTAACACAGGGTATAGCCATTGTTTTTAGCCTTTGTCAAACACACACACACAAAAGTTTCTTTTCATTTTAACTTATATTTTCTTCATTATTAGTGATTCACACACATTTAGATATTTATTGACAATGTGAAATTTTCTTTTCTGGATTTCTAGTTCATGTCTGGATGACAGGTTTCTTTCTTTTTTTAAAAATTAAATCTTTATTATTCAGATTATTAAAATTGTTCCTCTTTTTCCCCCGATAACTCCCCTCCACCTGGCTCCCACCCCTCCCTCTGCCCTTACCTCCCTCCCGTTGACCTCATCCATAGGTGTATGATTTTGTCCAGTCTCTCCCTGTACACCCCTAACCCCTTTCCCCCTGAGAATTATCAGTCCACTTCCTTCTGTGCTCCTGATTCTATTATATTCACCAGTTTATCCTTTTTATCAGATTTTTAATTCACTTAATTTTTTAGATTCACTTGTTCATAATTTTTTATCTTTTACTTTTCTTCTTCCTCTTCTAAAAAAGTACCTTTCAGCATTTCATATAATACTGGTTTGGTGTTGATGAACTCCTTTAGCTCTTTCTTATCTGTGAAGCTCTTTATCTGCCCTTCAATTCTGAATGATAGCTTTGCCGGATAGAGTATTCTTGGTTGTAGGTTCTTGCTATTCATCACATTTTTTTGTTGTTGTTGCAAGTATTTTATTTTATTTTATTTTAAATCTTTATTATTCAGATTATTACATTTATTTCTCTTTTTTCCCCTCCATAGCACCCCTCCACCCAGCTCCCACCCCTCCCTCTGCCCTTAGCTCCCTCCCATTGATCTCATCCATAGATGTATGATTTTTTTCCAGTCTCTCCCTGTACACCCCTAACCCCTTTCCCCCTGAGGATTATCAGTCCACTCCCATTCTGTACTCCTGATTCTATTATATTCACCAGTTTATTCTGTTGATCAAATTTTTAATTCACTTAATTTTTAGATTCACTTGTTGATAGATATGTATTTGTTCATAATTTTTTGTCTTTTACCTCGTTCTTCTTCCTCTTCTAGAAGAGTACCTTTCAGCATTTCATATAACACTGGTTTGGAGTTGATGAACTCCTTTAGCTTTTTCCTATCTGTGAAGCTCTTTATCTGCCTTTCAATTCTGAATGTTAGCCTTGCTGGATAGATTATTCTTGGTTGTAGGTTCTTGCTATTCATCACGTTTAATATTTCTTGCCACTCCCGTCTGGCCTGCATGGTTTCTGTTGAGAAATCAGCTGAGAGTCGTATGTGTGCTCCCTTGTAGGTAATAAACTGTTTTTCTCTTGCTGCTTTTAATATTCTCTCTTTGTCTTTTGCTCTTGGTATTTTAATTATGATGTGTCTTGGTGTGTTCCTCTTTGGATTCCTTTTATGTGGGGTTCTCCGTGCTTCCTGGACTTGTAAGTCCATTTCTTTTACCAGATGTGGGAAGATTTCAGTCATTATTTCTTTAAATAGGTTTTCAGTATCTTGCTCTCTTTCTTCCTCTGGCACCCCCACAATTCTGATGTTGGTACACTTGAAGCTGTCCTAGAGTCTCCTTACATTATATTCACATTTTTGGATTCTTTTCTCTTCTTGCTTTTCCAGTTGAGTGTTTTCTGTTTCTTTATATTTCAAATTTTTGATTTGATTCTTGCCTTTCTCTAGTCTGCTGTTAGGACTCTGTATATTTTTTATTTCAGTTAGTGTCTCTAGTTGGTCCTTTTTCATCTCCTCTTGGGGCTTGCTAATTTTATGCATCATCTCTAGCATCTCTAGTTGGCTCTTTTGTATCTCTAGTAGGCTTTCGCTAAATTTATCCGCCTTTTCTAGCATATTCTTGAAA
>PVJN01041760.1:0-18593 GCA_004026805.1 Lasiurus borealis | reverse complement strand
CTCACGCCTCTGTGGCGGCCTGTTTTCAGTGGCTTCTCCTCTTGACTGCCCTGCAACCCGCCATTCATTCCTCAGCGTCACCTCCCCTGCACCCCTTCTTGGTGTCCCCAGAATGGGACCCCCTCTCTCTCTGCTCCCATAAGACGGGCACGGGACCCCGGGTAGCAGGACCCCCAAGCTCCAAACACACAGCCTCGCATGCAGTCGGCGCTCAGTCAATGTTTGCTGCTTTCACGGTGAGGCGTTTGGAAAAGGCTACAGTTTTCTTTCAGAGACTCTGCCTCCTGGATCGGGGTGGATGGGGGCAGCAGGGGGGGTCACTCTACCTCAACAGAAGTTCCGTTTGCCAGCACGACCTTTATCCACCTCGGTCCGACCAGGTCGCTTTCTTTCACGTTGTTTTTATTTATGACTCGTTCCGGTTACAAACTGCCGGGGCCAGGGAGCTGTCGTTTTTGTGATTTACGCTTCTAATGAAATGTGTAACATCACGGCTCCTCCCAGAACGACGGACTCATCGGGCCAGGTGGTGGGAAGAGCTCAAAACCCTCCTTCCAGCGCCACAAGCACTGAGCTGCGAGTGAGGGTGGGACCTGGGCCGCTGGAAGTGAGACCAACGTGGCCCTGCCCGGCCCTGGGCACACGTCCTGCCACACGTGGCTTCTGGGACGCATGCTGCCTTCCGGCCCCTCAGACCAGTTGCCCGGCTGGGGGTGCCTGCCTCCTGGGCAGCAAGGGCTAACACACCACCCCGCCTCCCCGGCGACAAGGGACTGCAGAACAAATACCACCGAAGTATATTTATACCGTCGGGTGCATCAGCCAAGGTGTTCCCAAGGTACCCCACACCCAGGTTCCAGACCTTCTCCTCAAGCAGCTCCTGGCAGAGCCTATGGCTGGGGTGCAGACCAGGGTAATGAGCTCCGTTCCTGTGGATGGGACAGACCGGAACAGGCCGTGCACAGAGCCAGAGGCACTCTTAGCTCCGGTCCGGTCCAGGTTGGTCCGGACCGTCCCAAGATTGAGAGCTTCCTTCAGGAAGCTCTTTTTTTAAAAAAAAAAATACATTTTATTGATTTTCGACAGAGAGGAAGGGAGAGGGACAGAGTTAGAAACATCAATGAGAGAGAGACATTGATCAGCCGCCTCCTGCACAACCCCTACTGGGGATGTGCCCGCAACCACGATACATGCCCTTGACTGGAATCGAACCTGGGACCCTTCAGTCCACAGGCCGATGCTCTAGCCACTGAGCCAAACCGGTTTCGGCCTCAGGAAGCTCTTTCCTGATCCGGGGGTCTCCTCATTCTCTGTTGAAATGAAATCGTAGGGCCCAAAAGAGGAGGATCCTAATGCAAAGACAAACACAAACTATGAACTTACAGACGGTCAGTCCCAGGGACTTAAAGCAGTGGTCGCCAATTTTTCGGACCTCACGCACCACGGGTGGTCCTCAGACCACCAGCTGGCCACCGCTGCTTTAAAGGCTGTTCTGAGGTCACCTGAACTACACACCAGCCTGGTAGGTGGTACGAGACTTGCACGCCTAGAAAAGCTATGACCCCACTGTGTCCGAACAGTAGTTAGAGATGGCCTGTTCCTTCTCTTGTTCGGTGCACGGGCAGACGGGCGGACAGATGGACAGACGAATGGGTGGAAAGTGTCCTCTATTCTCTGTGGGCAGAGGCTGCACCTGTCTCCCACGGCCCATCGTGCCCGAACCTCACCTCTCCTAACAGAGAAATGCTTCCTTTACTCACCTCCCCTGTCATGCCCCTACTTCTGACTCCACGAATGTCCACGGACACCCTCCCGCCCGCCGGGCTCCCTGCCCTCTCAGGGTGGCACCTGGGCACGGCCTGGAACTCTGGCCAGGTGTTTTCTGGACCTTCCTCCCAGAGCCAGGCACTCCCTACCCCTTCCAACGCACGTGCTACACACGCAGGGCCTTGTTCACGGAAGACACCGCCGCACTTGCCGAATTGAACGGCATTTCATAGTTTGCATAAAAATGCTCGTTTTGGGCGGAAAACATTCCACCGCTGATTACCGCTGCATTCTGTTTGATCTCATCAAGAAATCTGCTAAGAAGGCCGTGGTGGTTAGGCTTAAAAAATGCGAATCCGTTAAAGATGCCGACTGAAGTACTTAGTGGTAAAATGACACGCTGTCTGGCATGTGCTTTAAATTCTTCCTAAAGGAAAAAAAAAAAAGTGTGTGTGTGTGTCTGTGTCTGTGGGGAAGCAGAGAGAGATGAAATGAGATGGGCAAAATATTGATCATCACTGAAGCTGGTGGTGCTTTCGATCCTGTGGACATTTCTCCGGCCGTTCGATTTCCACCGCACCACGCGTGAGCAGGCCTCTCTGGGAACACAGAGGCCCTGGGGTGGCCTCACCAGCATTCCAACAAGCAAGGGTCTGTCCGCTCCCCCATCGGGTGCCCTGGACGGCGTCTGCTCAGACGCACACTGCCTCCTGGAGCCATGGCCTCCAACAGTAGGAGCCCCCCTCAAATCAAAGACCACAGTCTTGCCAAAACCAGTTTGGCTCAGTGGATAGAGCGTCAGTCTGTGGACTTAAGGGTCCCAGGTTCGATTCCGGTCAAGGGCATGTTCCGTGGTTGCAGGCTCATCCCCAGTAAGGGTTGTGCAGGAGGCAGCTGATGGATGTCTCTCTCTCATCGGTGTTTCTAACTCTCTATCCCTTTCCTTTCCTCTCTGTAAAAATATCAATAAAGTATATTATATATATATAAAAAAAAGACCAAGGTCTTGGCATAGAGGTCATGAAACTCCTTGGTTACAACTTTAAAAACAATGAGAAGCTCTCAGAATCACTGGCCGAGTTCTAAAAGCAGACATTTCGTGCCTGCTGTATGCAAGGACCTACCTAGCTGGGGATTTTTGCATATTACCTGTGTGCACGCTCACAATTCGGTAAGGAGGGTAATCATTATGCCCATGTGACAACAACGATGACAAGTGTTTATCAAGGGCTTCCTACAGGCCAGGCTCCCATCATGCCCTACGCTTTCCCCACACTCTCACTTACTCTTCTTAGCTATCTTATGAGTTAGACACTGTTTTCATGTACATTTCCTGAATAGAAAACAAAAAGCACACTCCACACACAGGGTGGTCCAGATGATGGGCTGAAGAACTGGTCACCCGAAACTGTATTGCCCAATACATTCAGTAAGAAGAAAAGCAAAACAAAACAAAAAATACCAAAGCGCAGAGAAGTTACATTCCGAGAGTTCAGCCTTGCACAGGATGTGTGAGCAGAATATTCCAGGCTGGGCTTTAGCTCTACGGTCCTCCCAAGTAGGACCAAATTGCATGTCCTTATGACACATCCCAGTTATTACTATTTTTTTAATATATATTTTATTGATTTCTTAGAGAGGAAAGGAGAAAGATAGAGAGTTAGAAACACTGATAAGAGAGATATCAATCAGCTGCCTCCTGCACGCCCCCCACTGGGGATGTGCCTGCAACCAAGGTACGTGCCCTTGACCGGAATCGAACCTGGGACCCTTCAGTCCGCAGGCCGACGCTCTATCCACTGAGCCAAACCGGTTTCGGCACATCCCAGTTATTAATGAACACTTTCCCAGGGCCTGCTGTGCCCCAGAGGAGGAGAGTGATGGCTCACAGCCCAGGCACTCCTCCGGACCATGGACCACAGGGCCATGTTCTAATGGGAGCGTGGTGAACGTGGCACAGCTAATCGGAGGGATAGGCTGCCTGCCCAGTTCGAGGACACGCGAGTGGCCGCATCTCTGTTGATGGGGCTTCATCATCTTGCGTCGGGCAGGTATCTCAGAGGCAGCTGAGCAAGCTGACTATTGTTAAAGGAGTTGCCACTGTCACCTTTGTGTGGAACAAAATTCTCCAACGTGTCCACTGAGGCTACAAAGACGGGGCTCTTGCTTTGAGGGGGCACCCAACCCCGTCGTAGTAGAAACATTGTGCTGAGGTTGTATTAAGATTTAGCCATGTCAGTCCTGACCGGTTTGGCTCAGTGGATGGAGTGTCAGACTGTGGACTGAAAGGTCCCAGGTTCGATTCCGGTCAAGGACATGTACCTTGGTGGTGGGCACATCCCCAGTAGGAGGCGTGCAGGAAGCAGCTGATCTCACCGACGTTTCTAACTCTCTTTCCCTCTCCCTTCCTTTCTGTAAGAAAAATCAGTAAAATATATTTAAAAAAAAAACTGATGCGAAAAAAAAAAAAAAAGACTTAGCCACGTCAGAGCCACAAAGGTAAGATAATTTAAATGGTTCAGCCACGTCCCCCACACAACTAACACTCATGTGGTTTTGCTCCATTCATCTTCACGCAACTCCTCCCAGAGAAGAGTTAGCAGAATAGGGGGCGGGGAGAGGAAAGGGACTGGGTGTAGTCAGCTCAACCCCCTCTTCTTGGGAGGGGTGCCTCCAGGACACACATTCCTGGTTCTTCCGTGCCATAAAAGAGGCTCCTATGTCTTTCTTGGTAAAGATCTTGGCGGGAATGAGTATGTTACTCGTTGCCCCCCCCCCTGCTCCCAACCACAACCCTAATAAACCACCACCACCACCACCACAAACATGTCCTGAGCACGCAAGTACCAGGCACTGTGCTAAACACTTTGCAAATGTAGCGCTTAGAAACCGTAAGCGACACATCCAAGACAGCACCACCGCCAGAGGGACTTAGAGCAAGATCCCAACACTGGACCTACGTCCCCTTCTGCCTTCGGAGACAACCTGGGTCAGGCCGCTAATCCTAGCTGCCTAGGAAAATCTGCAGGTCTAACTCGTAGCGCCTGCACCTGGCACAGAATGCCGAAGTCTCTACCCCATACTTAGCAGATTAAAAGCTCCTTTTAACGAAAAATAATGACCTTCCTCGCTGGCACACTGCTGGCAGAGGGGACGGCCCTCTTGTGGGGAAGGATGCAAATCAGGTTCCTATCATTCTTACCCCTTCCCTACCCCCCCAAAGCAACAGAACTCAACTCGGCCTCCCCTGCTCTCCAATCAACACCACAGAAGCAGGGACTTCGGGCAGGAAGCTCAACCACCAACTCATTAGCGCCCCCCCTCGTGCCAGAGGCTCATTCACGACACCCCACAGCAGAGAGAGCGGGCTCACGAGGCAGATTAACCCGCTCTTCCTCCAGACCCTCCCTCTTCTGGTGGCAGCTGTATTCCAAACTGCCCGGCCACAAAGCAACACTTGTCCTCCGGGGGAACGCAGCTTCTGACGGAAACTCCCTCACGCGCTGCAGACGGAGGCCCTCGGCTCTTACAGAAAGTGGGGGGAAGAAGCATCCCTGGAAACAATCACTCGGGGCCCTTTGGTGAGAAAGAACAGTGGAAAGCACTGTCCTTTATGTCATCCCGTTGCCCCTCACATAACAAAGCGCACGACGAATCCGGTGCCAAGAAAAAGTTTGTCCCTCCGAGTTTGTTCTCCTTGATCAGAGGAGGACGGTCTAATCACGTGTCTTTGGGCCTCAACGCTTCCAGACTTCAGAGGCCAGTTCCGCGCTCAAACGCAGGAACGCACTCCCTCACCCAACACCCCTTGAAATAGTGATGCTTTGATTGTTTTTTTTAAAACCTCCTCTGATCCTGATTTTATTTCTCTGTCTCCTGCTTTACATTGTGGTTCATTTTGCAAGCCAACTTGAATCTTTTTTTTCCCCCTCTACAAAACTAGGACACAAACCCTAAGTACAAGAGTCTTTTTCATACCCTCTAAAAAACACACACACACAAAACAAACTAACAAAAATAAACCCACCAAGGTCCCCCCAGCTGCTCAAATGCTCTCGGACTGGCCAGACCCATTCATGTCACTGCCCTGGTCTCTGTCTGCTTAACACAAGAGAACGAGAGAAAGTCCCGAGTTTGGCCCCTCACCTACTCAGACAACCAGCCCCAAGCAGAGAAGGACGAGAACGGTTCAGCTTTCAGGACCCCACCCTAGACTTTCAGGAGGGGAGCTGGTTCCCCAAACCAAAAAGCGTTCCCACGGAAGATGACAATACGTGAGACAGACTCCACGGCACGTGGCCATCCTGGGGACAGACTTGACGCAGGGCTGTACTTCCAAGCCATCCTAAGCATTCCTTGGGAAGTCAACGGAACAGGCACTAACTATTGGGACAGATTCTGTTCTCCAAAGGTGACGGCAGCAGCAATATTCACCAGCCGAGTGCCCTTTTGCAACGTGACCTTGAAGAAGAGATGGGGTCTCTTTCTCTATCCCCGTGAACTTTAGCAGATTCAGTGATAGCTTTGTTTTGTTTATTGTTTGTTTGTTTTTTTAACTGATTTTTTTACAGAGAGGAAGGAGAAAAGAGGGAGAGAGTTAGAAACATCGATGAGAGAGAAACATCGATCAGCTGCCTCCTGCAAGCCCCTACTGGGGATGTGCCCGCAACCAAGGTACATGCCCCCTGACTGGAATTGAATCTGGGACTCTTAAGTCCACAGGCCGATGCTCTATCCTCTGAGCCAAACCGGTTTTCAGCTCGGTGATAGCTTTGACCACACTAGGAAACAGTGTAAGTGACAATGTCAGTCTCAAGGATAGCTTTTAAAATATATGTGTGTGTGTGTGTGTGTGTGTGTGTGTGTGTATGTATGTATATATATGTATATATATATGTATATATGTATATATATATTGATTTCAGAGAGGAAGGAGGAAACATCAATTCTGAGAGAGAATCACTGATGGGCTGCCTCCTGCACACCCCCTACTGGGGATCAAGCCTGCAACCCGGGCATGTGCCCCGACCAGGAATCGAACCAGGACCTCCTGGTTCCTAGGTCGATGCTCAGCCACTGAGCCAGCCAGCCAGGCCCAGAGATAGCTTTCTCACTGGCCGGGCACTTCCACATGCTGCCTCTTGAGCGCCAGCCACCACGGAAGGAGTGTGAGGCCGGAGAAGACTGTGCTGTGAGCAGCTCAGGCCACGTGAAAAGGCCTTGGAGGAGGAGACGCCGCGTGGGGGCAGAGCGAGGCCTGGGAGCGCAGGACATGTGCCTGAGAAAGCCATCTGGCAGGGAATCCCCGTCCCAGCTGTCCTGGCGGCTGCCTCAGAGACAAATCCCCTCGAGTCCTTCCTAATTCCTGACCCTCAAAACCATCAGTAGAAGAAAAACCCATGGTGTTGAGAGGCGGGCAGGGCAGCCCCTGGCTCACAAGGTTGTGGTGGGAATTAACGATGGAGCACAGGTAAGGCCCTTAGCCTGGCGCCTGGCCGGCAGTAGGTGTTCAATAGATGATGATGATGATGATGATGATGATGATTAAAATGTCAAGTAGCAACCTTGAGAGTTTTGTGTAACACCCGCAAGAAGGAACCAACTTTCTCCAGAACTCTTTTGTGACACCGTTAAGATAACCTATGGCGACAGCCCAAACCGGTTTGGCTCAGTGGATAGAGCATCAGACTGTGGACTGAAGGATCCCGGGTTGGATTCCGGTCCAGGACATGTATCTTGGTTGTGGGCACATCCCCAGTAGGGGGCGTGCAGGAGGCAGCTGATCGATGTCTCTCTCTAATGGATGTTTCTAACTCTCTATCCCTCTCCCTTCCTCTCTGTAAAAAAAATCAATAAAATATATTAAAAAAAAAAAAAAAGATGACCTACGCCAACAGAGGACTTGGAGGGTCATGCCTTCCCGGCTTTCTGGGGCGCCTCTCAGTTTACCTTTCCAGGCCCCCAGCTGCACCTGGTAGGGCAGCCGCATACCTACACATGCGTGTTTTGTATCGAGAGAGAATCACATGTCAGGCCGGGCCCCTGGGTTTCTGGGCAGCTATTCAACTGGGAGGCTCTGGGGAAAGATCGGCCTCTGTCCTCGAGCCGGACGTGCCTCCTGACAAGTGTCCAAGCAGCTGGGATGGTGCGAGGCACAGGCACAGGAGGAAGAGGGGGGACTCAGAAGGGGGAAAGGAGCAGGATGCCATCGGCTTATGCCACCCACCATCCACTCCCAGGAGGCCTACCAGGTGCAAATGCCTCGGAAAACTCTAAAGAGAACATCCACGCTTTCTCTGCAATGCTTGCTTCCTAGGCACATACTTCTGCATTGCCCATGTGTCCAGCACAGGTTTATCTAACCAGCCAGCCGGCCGGCCAGCGCTTACAAAGTGCCCGGTACGTGCCTGGTACTGTGCAAGGTGTGGGGCCTGGGCACCTCGGCACCAGGCAGGCAGGGAGAGGCCCACAGGTGACAATGGTGCTGGCCCTTGGCAGAAAAACGAACAGCTGGATCCTTACCCTGTTTCTCCGAAAATAAGACATCCCCCGAAAATAAGACCTACTTCCAATTTTGCCTCTCACTGTGATATAAGGCATCCCCCTGAAAATACGATCTCCCCGATCATAAGGTCTCCCCTGAACATAAGGCCTCCCCAGAATAGAAGGACCCCGAAGTTACCGTGAGGCATCTGACTCCTGATTTAAAGAGACCTCACACGGCCTGAACAGCTCCGGCTGCGCTGAGGCCCATCAGTGAGCTGGCTGGTGATGACAGCGACTACCGTACCATAGACAGGTGACAAATTTCCTTTTATTTTGTTGTCCAACAATGAATGTGTACCGTACGTATTCTTCTTCATGGAAAAATAAGACATCCCCTGAAAGTAAGACCTAGCACATCTTTGGGAGCAACAGTTAATGTAAGACACTGTCTTATTTTCGGGGAAACAGGATAGGATGATCATGGAACCGTTCCCCACACGTCAGCCTCTTTATTTCTTTTCACTTTGGAGAACAGACCCCAACAACTCCCTTCCCGTGAAAAGGGCCTGCTCCCTCCCAGAGCCCCCGTCCAGTCCCCCGCCGGTGCCTGCACCCCCAGGTATGCCTGGATCAAAAGGGCCCTCAAGTTGGGGAGCAGGCAGCACTTTCTAAAAAAAAAAAACACAAAAAACCACTGGGGCTGTGATTCATAGTCGGAGGGGGGAGGGGAAGGGGAGAGGAGCAGAGGGGGTGTCGGGAACTGACAGCACCACACAACGCCCCGAGAATCCGCTCCGGAGATGAAAACCCTTCTCCGGGGCTGACAGCATCTGTTTTATTTTGAAGGTTGCTAAGGAGAGTTCTAGCCGGGCCAACATTGTTCCAGTTCAGAACTTCAGAGTGAGCGCGGGGTTCGGGAGGCAGGGATGAAAGCCTGCCAGACGGATACACCCCGCTCCTTTCGCTTTCAGATATCAAAGCGCCGCTTTGCTACCAGGGAGGACGCCCGCCCTGCCTGGTCTCGCTCCACACTGGATGTGCCTTCCGCTTACTCTCATGACTCGCCTCTTCCCTGCCCCCCTCCCACTCCCCCTCCGTCTCCGCTGGCCAACTCCCCGTCTTGGCCAAATAAAGGCTTATGAGGAAGACACGGACCCACGGACCCAGGAGAAGATTTCAAGGCAAAGGAAGAGCCACGTAGGAGCTGGGGGGGTCACACACACACACACACACACACACCACACATCACACACCACACACCACACACACACACACACACACACACACACACACACACACGGCAGGAGGGTGTCGAGCATCAGATAAAGGAGGAAGTGACTTCCTGGCCTTTGGAGAGGTTTCGCTCCTAATAATCAGAGCCAGCCAGGCCCAAGGCCTCCAACCGGGCCCTGAGCGGGAGCTGGGGACAGGGAAGGTCTGACTGGCAGGCCTGCTTTCCTCCCTGTGATGATGGAGGCGGACAGCGAGGCACACGCCACTCAACCCCATCTGGCCCAGGGGTTACCTGTTATTCATTCCAGGGCTCTAACAGAAACCAGGGAGATTGGGTCGGGCCAGGTGGCATTTGGGACAGTCAGAGGTGGGGGAGGTAACGGTGGGGAGAAAGAAAGGACATGCCCTAGCCGGCTTGGCTCAGTGGATAGAGCATCAGCCTGCGGACTGAAGGGTCCCGGGTTCGATTCCAGCCAACGGCACTGCCTGGGTTCGATCCCCAGGAGGGGATGTGCAGGAGGCAACCGGTCCATGGTTCTCTCTCATCATTGATGTTTCTATCTCTCTTTCTTTCTCCCTTCCTCTCTGAAGTCAATAAAGAAATATATTTTTTTAAAAAGGAAATGACCAAGGTCTTCCCATGTATGACGAGTTGAGATACACGCGTGGCCAGAGGACCTACAGGTGCCTGGGGGAGAGCCCACCCAGAGAGCTGGGGAAGCAGGAGGGCCCATCTGGGTAGCGGGTCTGTGTGCAAAGGGAGCCTTTGGTGATTCTAGGGCAGCGGTTCTCAACCTGTGGGTTGCGACCCCTTTGGGGGTCAAACAACACTTTCACAGGGGTCGCCTAAGACCATTGGAAAACACAGATACGATTCATAACAGCTGCAAAACTACAGTTATGAAGTAGCAACAAAAATGATTTTATGGTTGGGGGTCACCACCACATGAGGAACTGTCTTAAAGGGTCTCAGCCTTAGGAAGGTTGAGAACCACTGCTCTAAGGGCATTCGGTGGAAAAACACGTGTCCCGCTAGCTGCCCGGGGAGCACCTTGGAGCCAGGGAGGGACAGGAAGCACGCCGGCCGTCCCCCCTGCGCCACGGGTCCGTCTCAAAGGGCCATTCAGCAGGGCCAGACCCTGCAGAGCTCGACAAAAGGAAACTCTATCCTCCCCACTGAGGCCACATTATCTAAACATTGCCCTGGCCTGCCAGATTCTATTCCAGCCCGTCTTGCTTTCACAACACCCCCCTCCACCCCCGGCTTGGGGCCTATCCAAGCCGCTCTCATCCTGGTACCGCGAACGCCCAACTAGCAGGCCACGCACAGCGATACCCAACCCCGAGGAGAGACGACCCCAGGGAGGAAGGGGAAGGAGCCGCCCGCCAAACCACTCACCGAGCCAGGTCACGTCCACCGCCACGAGGGCCGACGTCGCCTCCGCCACCTTGTGCCAGCTTCTGTTATGCCCGGGGACCCAGAGCGCCACGTGGCAGGAGTAGTAGCCCGAGTTCTCCTTGCTGACGTCTCGGACCAGCAGGTGGTAGGAGCGCGCGTCGGCGTGGCTCAGGGCGACGTGCGGGGAGCTGTGCACCAGGGAGTCGCGGTCCAGCCGGGCCAGCACGTGGGGGCCCAGGCGGTCCGGCGTCCGGCTGAAGTACCAGGTCACCTCGGGGCGGACGTCGTCGGCGCGGTCCGTGGTGATGTTGCAGCTCAGGTCCAGCTCCTTGCCCTCGGCCACCGACACGTTCCTGCCCACGGCGGCTCGCAGGACTCGAGGGTGAAAAACAAGCACACCTTGATCATCTGGGTGACGCTGGTCCCTTTCCCCTCCCCCGGGTCCTCCTTAGATCACTGCCTTTGAGGTTCTTATTTATGGCATTCAAGTTAGGAGGCTTTTGTGCCGCTGTAAAAGCTGGAGAAATTGTTCTTAAACTCATAAAGCTTATCACCATTTCCTTTTAATTCATAAACATGTATGTACACTGACTGTATGTCAGATACTGAGTGCTTCATAAATATAAACCTTCGAAGCAACCCGATGAGGTAGTCACTATTATCATCTCCACTAGAGGCCCGGTGCATGAAATTCATGCATAGTGAGGGTTGTCCTGCAGCCCAGCCTGCTCCCTCTCCAATGTGGGACCCCTTGAGGGCAGTCGAACATCCCTCTCACAATCCAGGACTGCTGGCTCCCAAATGCTCACTTGCCTGCCTTCCTGATTGCCCCTAACCACTTCTGCATGCCAGACTGATTACCCCCTAATCACTCCCCTGCCAGCCTGATTGATGCCTAACTGCTTCCCTGCTAGCCTGTTTGCCCCTAACTGCCCTACACTGTGGGCCTGGTCACCCCCAACTTCCCTCCCTTGCAGGCCTGGTCCCTGCCAACTGCCCTCCCCTGCTGGCCATCTTGTGTCCACATGGAGGCAGTCATCTTGTGTGTTAGAATGATGGTCAATCTGCATATTACTCTTTTATTAGATAGGATAGAGGCCTGGTACACGGGTAGGGGCCAGCTGGCTTGCCCTGAAAGGTGTCCTGGATCAGGGTGGGTGTTCCCTTGAGGCGTGGGGTGTCCTGGGGGAGGGGTCTGTGGTGGTTCACAGGCCAGCCACGCCTCCCAGCAACTCAAGCCGAGGCCCTGGTATCTGGGATTTATTTATCTTCTACAACTGAAACTTCGTAGCCTGGAGTGGAGCCAAGCCTTCTGCTCACACAGCCATTGCAATTTTGCTGCCTTAAGCGCCAGCCATGGTGTGCAAAAAGCTTGGCTTCCTCCATCACCAGGGGCAACCCAAACCTCCCTCCTGCTCTCTCTGTGGCCGCAGCCATCTTGGTCGGGTTAATTTGCATATTTGCTCTGATTGGCTGGTGGGCATGGCTTGTGAGTGTAGCAGAGGTATGGTCAATTTGCATATTACTCTTTTATTAGATAGGATCTCACTGCTAAGGAAACTGAAGCACAGAGAAGGTAAGGAACTTGCCCAAGGTCACACAGCTAATGGGTGGCGGAGTTAAAATTCAAATCCAGGCTGCCTGCCTCCAGGAACTCTGCTCGTAACTGATACACTACTGTGTGAAAAGAAGTCTGCTGAGCATCATAAAACTAAAACTATACTTTCTCCAGGTGTATGCTAAGACCTGGGCGTTTTATAGAGACGTGACAGTTCTGACCGGATTGGTACATATTATTAGTTGGCGACTGGGCATGGGAGTTGGGGGCTGGAGGGTAGGATCGAGGGTGAAACCATCTTTTGGGTGAAAGAGGGGAGAGTCCACACAGAAGGACTGGGAAAGTGAAACCAGACTGTGTGCCTGACGAGTCACATCTTCCAAATGCAATACACGCAGCCATTTACTCCACGAGACATACCCGCCCTTGAAGTTAAGCGTGAAGCCTTTGTTTTCAAACTAACACAATGACTTGGGGGTCACCCAGGCCACCGCCCTCTCTCATCAGCGGGGACGATGAAGAGTGGCCTGTGCTTAGGAGAAGCGCTGGCGGGCTGGGAGCCACAGTCTGGAGGCAGCTTTGGTCTCAGCCTCCCCCCGACACAGCTTTTTACACGGAAACGTTTTACTGTATTTAGGGGGCTTTTGAAAAGCAGCTGAACATCTGTAATCAGAGTAGAAAAACATTCAACTCGTGGTAATGCTGTGGGAACAGCTGCTTAGATGAGCCATAGCCAACAGCTCCCAGGGGATGGGGGGGAGGGGAGACGGGAAGAGGGCAGGAAGCACCGGCTCGGCCTGGTCCTCTAGCAAGAGTTTCCCAGCTTCAGCTGCTGTGGGGAGGCGGCTCGCTGACCAAGGCTGGAGCCGGTTCCAACAGGACCAGCCCCCAGCCCATGCCCTCTGGAGCGAAGTGCTTTCCTGTGAATATTTCCAAAGCCTGACAACAATTCAAACGAGGGTTTCAGGCCCAGTTCAAGACCCATCTTGATGAAGACAGGAAATGAGGTGGGCAGTGCCGAAACCGGTGGATAGAGCGTCGGCCTGTGGACTGAAAGGTCCCAGGTTCGATTCCAGTCAAGGGCATGTACCTTGGTTGCGGGCACATCCCCAGTGGGGGGTGTGCAGAAGGTGGCTGATTGATGTGTCTCTCTCTCATCGATGTTTCTAACTTTCTATCCCTCTACCTTCCTCTCTGTAAAAAATCAATAAAATTATTTTTTTTAAAAAAGAAAGAAATGAGGTGGGCAGAATCATTAGAAAAAAGTAATTTCAGCCTCATTTCTCACCACCACCCTCCAAAGTCTTCCTCCTCTCGAGGTGGGCCCTGTTAGAGGAGCCAAGCGTAACGGGAGGATGTCTTTCTTTTTATTTTTAATATATCTTTATTGATTTCAGAGAGAAAGGAAGAGGGAGAGAGAGACAGAAACATCAACGATGAGAATCATTGACTGGCTGCCTCCTGCACAGCCCCCGCTGGGGATGGAGCCCACAACCCAGGCCATGTGCCCTGACTGGGAACTGAATGGTGGACTTCCCAGTAGCCATGCCGGCCAGACTAGCAGTCAGTCTATGGAAACCGTTGCCCTGAGTCTGTGCGGTGGTTTGAACCGCCCCACGAACGACTGTGGTCAGAGACCCTGGGAGACTGCTGAGCCCTGTGCCGGCCACCAGCTGCTGGATGTAGACTAAGGCTCAGAAGGGAGCCGGGTGCGTGGGGAAGTGGTCAGCACGGCTGCGGGCTGTCCGCCTGGAGTCATCGGTCTTAGGTTCAGCAGCGGCCGGACTGTCTCTTCCACGGTACAGCTCCCTGGGTAAGGGTCTCTGCAAGGGGCTAATACCTTGGCACCCCGCTAACCACCGTTCCCGCATGTTCTGGATGGGAGGAGGGGGTCCCGTGTGGGAAAACAGGAAGGATTCGGGCTGCAGCAAAAGGCAGCAGTTCCGAGGCCTTGTAATGCAAGAGGGGGACTGGGCACACAGCGGGGAATGGCGCCGCCCAGGTGGCACAGCCCACCGTCCCGGGGGCTCTGAGCGGTTTATCACGGCGAGGCAGGAGGAAGCTGCACGGACTGTGCAGGTTGGGACCTGGGCTCCACAGAGAAAGTCCATGATGGATGAAGGGGAAAGAACGTCTCAGAGCATCCCCTCCTCTCACAATGAGACTAAGCCACAACCCGGCATCCCGTTCCCCCGTCCTCACCCCATCCCCGGCCGGGGAAAGCGAGAGCGTGCCCCGGCCCCCTGCCCCCAGCAGCTCACCCGTGGGCTGGATGACCACAGTGGCCACGTCCACGGCCTTCTCCTGGATCTCCTGCCAGGCGCCCTGCTCTTCGATCCACTCGCTGACGACGCACCGGTAGGCGCCCTGGTCGGCGGCCAGGGCGCGGCTCACGGAGAGGCGGTAGCCGTCGCTCCCCCAGGTGTCCAGGCGCACGTCCCCGCCGTGGTAGCGCGCCTCGTAGCCGGGGCCCGGGCGCAGGCGGCCCTCGCGGGTGAGGGCCAGGACCCGCTGCCGGGCGGCGCCGTGCCGCAGCTCCCACAGCAGCGCCAGGTGCGTGTGCAGCGGCGACGCGGTGGCCGCCTCGCAGCGCAGCTCGAAGGGCTCGCCCAGGCGCAGGCTCAGGCTCCGGCCCGGGTCCGGGGGGGAGAGCGGGCCGGCGGCCACGTGCAGGGCGTCGGCCAGCACTGGAGGGGGAGGGAGGGACGGACGGTCAGTCAGCAGATCGCCTGAGTCCCCCATTCCCCCTCTCCGCCTCACCCCAGCCAGCGGCAGCCACCTCTGGGGCCTTTAGCCACCATCCGGGCCGACCCAGGACGACTCCCTCCGCCTCTCCCCTTCCCTGTGCTGGTGCCCAGAGGTGCACATTTTCCCCTGGTCATTCATCTGTCATCTTAACCGACCTTCTCCCTTGAAAATGAAAATAAAAGATATTGCCAAGACCGGTTTGGCTCAGTGGATAGAGCGTCGGCCTGCGGACCGAAGGGTCCCAGGTTCGATTCCGGTCGGGGGCATGTACCTTGCTTGCGGGCACATCTCCAGTGTGGGGTGTGCAGGAGGCGGCAGATCGATGTCTCTCTCTCATCGATGTTTCTGACTTTCTATCCCTCTCCCTTCCTCTCTGTAAAAAATCAATAAAATATATTAAAAATAAAGAAAAGAAAATAATGACATTATACCCATCTCAGACTCTTGTGAAGATTAAGAGAGATAAAAACAGTGTCCTGGAAAGTAAACACAACAAATTATGGCTACTATCAATAATAATCCTCAGCCCTAACTGGTTTGGATCCGTGCATAGAGCATTGGCCTGTGGACTGAAGGGTCGCAGGTTTGATTCCAGTCAAGGGCAGCTACATCCCCAGTAGTGGGTGTGCAGGAGGCAGTTGATCGATGTTTCTCTCTCATCGATGTTTCTCACTCTCTCTCCTCCTCCCTTCCTCTCTGTAAAAAAATCAATTAAATATATTTAAAACAACAATAATCATCATAATTCTGCAAAAGTCAGGCATTGTAGGTATTGATGATACCAGTTTCACAAATAAAGAAGCGGGTTCAGAAGATTAAATAACTTAGCCCAGTTTAAAAGAAGAAGGTAAAATTCAAACCCTGGTAGAACGAGGGGTACTGGTGGTGGTGGTGGTGGTGGTAAAAACTCCCTTCTGAGAGCTGGGGGCCTTGGGGACCTCTTCTGCTTCCCTTAAATTACCCTTTAGCCCTGACCGGTTTGGCTCGGTGGATAGAGCGTCAGCCTGCGGACTGAAAGGTCCCGGGTTCGATTCCGGTCAAGGCCATGTACCTTGGTTGCGGGCACATCCCTAGTAGGGGGCATGCAGGAGGCAGCTGATCAATGTTTCTCTCTCATGGATGTTTCTAACTCTCTAGCCTTCTCCCTCTCTGTAAAAAAATCAATAAAATATATATATTTTTTAAAAAAAAGGTATTCAGAATTTTCTACAGGAAAAGGAAGAGGCGGATTTGATGTTTTAGTACCTCCATCATGGACAGGACTATTGTATCCCCCTCCTGAGTCAAATGGGGGGACAGTGTCTGAGATATGGCAGGGCTCTGCCAACTGTTACTGCGGGAATCAAGCCCTCTTTGTCAGGTCCGCATGCAGCGCCTTCCTCTTCCCTGATTGTTAAATACACCCCTAGCCCGATACCAATTCTTTCCGGAACAAGGCAGGGTACAAATAAACGCATAATTAATAAAAATAACAACAATCGTGTTTCTACTTGGCTGGCCCCAGATTAAAATTGTTTGTTCTTGCTCATTTACTAATGAGCTGTGGGATTTTAAGAAAGTAATTAACCTCCGCTCTCCCATTTCCTCGTGTGTAAATTCAGGAAATATCCTGTCCTACCTTCTTGGTTGAATTCAGAGAACTTGAATGTGTGAGTGAATCTAACAGGATGTGGAAAGTGGGGGGAAAAAAACAACGAAAACATTGCCGAACCCAGCCAACGAGGCCCCGTGATGGAGCATTGACCCACGAACCAGGAGGTCACGGTTCCATTCCTAGATTGCAGGCTCAGTCCCCAGGAGGGGGCCTGCGGGAGGCAGCCAATGAATGATTCTCTCTCATCATTGATGTTCCTGTGTCTCTCTCCCTCTCCCTTCCTCTCTCCGAAATCAATAAAAACATATTAAAAAAATAAAAATAAAAAAAGGCCGAGACTGGTTTGGCTCAGTGGATAGAGCATCGGCCTGAGGACTAAAAGGTCCCAGGTTTGATTCTGATCAGGGGCATGTACCTTGCTTGTGGGCACAACTCCAGTAGAGAGCATGCAGGAGGCAGCTGATCGATGTTTCTGACTTTCTATCCCTCTCCCTTCCTCTCTGTGAAAAAATCATTAAAAAATAAAAATAAAAAAGAATAAACATCATGTAAAAAAAAAAAAAAACATTGCCAATATACAAGGTGTGATGACCTGCACAGCCAGGCCAACCAGCTTGCCGTGCCCATCCTGAGCGAGCAGTGCCCGCATCACCCTCTCTCGACAGACAACCCATCCAAGTTCAAGAACGAACAGGTGCTTCCAGGCACACCGGAGGACGTGAGCTTTGAAATGTCTGTTACGCTCCTCAGGCCAAACATTATCATCACGGCCACCAGCTTCTCGTGGCCAACCTTCACCGAAGGCTTACTGTCCTGCGGCTTCCCACCTGCCACCCCCCTGTCCTCGCCACCCCTGAGAAAGGCACCGTGACAGAGGAGGGCGCTGGTCAACGCACCCAGGCCCCACCGCTGGCAAGTGGCACAGCCAGGAAGTGACTCCAGGGGAGTGCAGGCCACCTGCGCTCAGAGCTGCGCTCCCTCACCACCTGGCCCCCCTGCCAGCCACTCACCAGCCCGAGGGGGGCGGGGGGTGGTCCAGAATCACAGGGAAGAGAAAGGACCCTCAGGGGCCACGTGGCCCACCCCCTGCCTGTCATCAGAGAAGCTGCTATGACTCATTAAAGGAGGAAGCAGGAGCCGAAACCGGTTTGGCTCAGTGGATAGAGCGTCGTCGGCCTACGGACTGAAAGGTCCCAGGTTCTATTCCGTTCAAGGGCATGTATCCTGGTTGCAGGCACATCCCCAGTAGGGGATGTGCAGGAGGCGGCTGATTGATGTCTCTCTCTCATGGATGTTTCTAACTCTCTATTCCTCTCCCTTCCTCTCTGTAAAAAAAAAAATCAATAAAATATATATATATTAAAGGAGGAAGCAGGGGCCCCAGAGGTGTCGCGTGGCTTGACCAAGTCACCCACAGCCAAGTTGGCATGGTGGCGACCCCCCTACCCCGCACGGAGGATGTACCTTTCACCTGCACCGTATCCTCATAGTTGCCCTGGACGGTGGCGTCGGTGCTGGGGGTGGAGCACTTGTAGTGGCCCTGGTCCGAGGGCTGGACGCTCCTGACGTGCAGCTCCACGGCGTCGTTGGCCGTGCGCCGCAGCAGCACCTCGCCCCTCTGCAGGCGCTCCCGGTACGCCGGGGCCCCGAAGCCCACCTCCCAGGTGCTGGCCAGCTCCACGAAGCTGCTGCCCGCCGAGGGCGAGAAGCTCCAGTCGAAGTTCTGCTCGCTGGGGCCGTCGTAGTCGCTGACGTTGCAGGGGATGACCAGCTCGGTGCCCGCCACCCGCACCAGGCTCCCGGCGGGG